>SNQJ01S0019415.1:0-14527 GCA_010110895.2 Picea sitchensis
ATCATGATGGGGCAGTTCAGCGACCAGTTTGTATATTTGCGGAAATCCAGGAAAGTGGCTAAGTATGGAATAGGGAAACGATCGAGCAGACTCGTTCTCGGAAGTGAGGATTGGATTTTTCGTGAACGAACCAACCCGTCGATGCACAAATGACATTCTATGATGTTTGAAATTAGCGCTTGCTATCAGGAATATGATATGCGAGTTTACTTGGTTCTTGGTTGTATCCTTCATTTGTCAATTTGCATATCACGAAACTCTGAGGCATTTTTTTAGCCAGCCAGCCCGCAAGTCCGACTGTCAATTTTTATAGTGCAGAAACGTGGGTGTTGTTTGTAGGACATGGAACTATAGAGGAAATGATTTGGCCTTTAATATATCTTCTGTGGTGAAAATGTGGTATGGCTCGTTTTAGAACTTTTCCATCCATAAACAAAGGAAATCTTGATCCCACCAGCCTTGGAGCCCATGTGTAAATTTGTATATCATGAAGCTCTAAATGTTGTTGAAGGTCATGGAAAAATAGAAGTGTAATGTTGAGCTAGCCAGTGCGCAAGTCCTCCTGTCAATTTGTATATCGCATAACTTTGGGTGCTACTTGTAGGACACAAAACAATAGAGAGCCAATTTAAAGAAAGGGGAAGCGCTCGTTGGAAACACGTGAATCCGCCAAGCCATGCAGTAAGGCATTTTCAGAAAAAAACGATTAAGTAACCAGGAAGAGAAACTATAGGGAATAAATGAGTGGGAAAATAGAAAGGGGGAGGGAATTTTTCGTAAGCGCGAAGTGGTTTCAAAGAAGCCCCATTGTTGCAAAACCATCATTTTCTACTAATTGTCAGCAAATGCATTTTTGAAGATTAGATTTTATTGCAACCTGTGTGTGTAAGCATATTCTTGATACATTCTTCCATGACTATAACATATTAACTTAACTATTAAACTTAATTTTCTACTAATTTCCAACAAATGCTTTGTTGAAGATTAGATTTTATTGGAACGTGTGGGTGTAACAATGTACTTGATACATTCTTCCATGACTATAACATATTAAATTAAGTATTAAACTTCTTACATTATGGGTTGTTAGCATTAAAACTTAATAACTGCATGTCTAGAAACAAGAATAATGAATTTGCTGCAAGATTTTACATTGGTATTGCTATGTTCTATCTACAATACGAATAAAATTGAACATTGGTTTGAAACTGTGTGTAATCCATTTTTTGTTTGCATAAAAGGATGGTGGATTGACACAGTAAATTTTCATATAATTTTTAGATGGTCCATCTTAGAAAAAATAACCTAAGTAAAAACAATATCAAATAAATATGAGAGAAATGAACCATGCCAATGAGAACATGCGTTAAATCTAGAAAAGAAGAAGCAATGAAGACTCCAAGAATTTTTTTTTTAATAGAAAATACATTTAAGAAACACCGAGTATTGTACATCTATCCTTAGAAATTGGACCCAGTTCTTCAGGCCAAAACATTGAACGTATCTGCCACAAACACAAGGACGAGATCCACAGTATGCAGGATCCTTGCAATTTTCTCCTCGATGAATCATCCTGTGGTGAAATTCATAGTTTTCAGAAGCTTCCTGTGGGGAAGAAGACGAAAAATGTTGCAGGGAAAATGGAATAGCCCTTAACTAAAACTTAGGACACAACTAGAAACCACCTCTTCATAGTCGAAAAAAATTCAGGGACACAGGTTGCACGTGCAATTTAAGAGGCCCAAATTAGTCCATTCTAGGTGGAAGGAGATGACTAGTAGAAAAATGCCTTGCAGCAATGAGAGTTCTAGACGTGATTCTCGAAGATGTTAATTGTATATCCAAAGAACAAGACAGTAGTCCCACAAGTGAATGATTTTTTGGCTTGAAATATATCTTTGGGAGAATCAAGATATCATTTCCTTACAATGAAACTCTTCCACCTAGAATGGACTAATTTGGAACTCTGGAATTCCTACTTTTGCATTGCAAAGAGGCTATTGCGTTCAACGTCAGTTTCTTTTCTAAAACTCCTTTTGGTGTTTTTAGGACCGCCATCACTAAGTCGATAAGTTCTGCTCGTAATGGTTGATTTCAATTTGGGTGCAGGAGTGGGAAGAGTCTCTGCAATGCCATCATCCATTTCTGTATCATCACCCATCAGATCATCTTCTTTTGGCTCAAAATCCATGACATCAACCTCTACACAAACCATCAATGCAACTGGTCAGGTTCTCTAAGCAAGAAGGGTTGCCTTGGAATTATTTGGCTTGAAATATATCTCTCGGTGTACTAAGGGACCATCTCCTTTTTTGCTCTTGGGAGGAGGGAGATGAGTAGTAAGAATATTCCCTAGAATAGTGGAACCTTTGGCCATTATGCCCGAATGTGTTTACTGTATCTGGACAGAACTGCTGCCACAAGTTAACGAGAATTTCCGTTTGCTCGAGACAATGTTTGAAATGAAAATTGGGAAGGGATAATATAACCCTCCACAATTTATAGTTTAATGCATATCAATGGAATATCTCCTCGAGCATTTCGCTAATCAATGACAATATCCAAGGTTCGTGCAGAATGAGTTGTTACCATTACAGTTCACTAATTGCATATTTAGAAAAAAGTGTGAAGGTGGCAGTGATGGCGAAGAGAGATTAATAATTAGAAATTTCTTAAAGGCGCCAACCCACCGATGCACAAAAACATATTGCATCATGTTTGAAATGAATACTTGGAAAGGATAACATACTTCTGTTCAAATATTAGTTTAATTCATAGTAATGACAAATATTCTTTGAACTTTCACACATTAATGACAATCTTAATAGTTCCTCCAGGATGAACTACTAGCATTAAAGCTTAATTATTGCATATCTGGAAACAAGTACAAAGGCAGCGATGATGGCGAATTGTGACGAAGCATTGTACATTTTGTGCACCTGCCAACCCGCAAAATTGATTCCAAGAAATACCCAAGTATGGAAAGTAGTCAGGTAGGTTACAAAAGAAAAAGGGCAGAATATATACCCAAGAGACATGAAGGGTCGATTGTCATATTGCATCTAAGTGACAGATATCGACCGTCAATTTGTATGTAGCGAAATTTCGACTGCTTTTTGTGCGTAGGGGAACAATGGAAGTGCAATGGAGAGAGGGAAATTTGTATATTGCTGAAATTTGGGTTATGTATATAAAAGCATGAGACATTGGGGAAAAGGACCAAGCAAACATAAAGAGAAATAATACAAGATGAAGGGGGGTTTGTTTGCTAATTTTTAAATCGCGGAAGTCCGGGTGCTAGTTGCATGCGACGAAACAATGGAAATGTAATGTTAAAACCCCCTATGAAGGAACTCGTGATTAAAAAAGTTTGTTCAATATGAAATGGGGAAGCGGTTGGTTGGGATGGTGATATAAAAGTAACAATGGAAATATGAAGACGCGAATCCGCCAAATCACGCACCTAGAGATTTTTCGAAAAATGAGTAAGTAAAGAAAGGGAAAGCAGAGAGAAAAGAGAAACTAGAAAATTTTCAAAAAACGAGTAATACACACTAAATATGTACTATATAGCATGAACATGATATGTTATAGAGAATGCATGGATCTCGCATTCCATACTTATCCACTTTTTGGATCGTGGGTTCTCAGACTGGCGGGCTCTAAATTGGGCATCTATTGTTTCGTGGCCTACAAATAGCATCCAAAATTCCGCGATATACAAATTGGCCAGCGGACCTGTGGGCTAGCTCAGTCAACATTTCACTCCTTTTGTTTCTTTTCATACAAACAACACTTGGAGTTATGCAATATACAAATTGACAGACTGAATCCAGGGCTGGCGGCCTCAAGAGTGTGATTGTTTACAGATTCTAATCCCTATTAACTATTTAACATTATCTAAAAACATTATTTTCAATACTAAATTATTAATATGAAATATTGATATTGTACAATTTAATTAGACAAGAAGGTTTGTACAATATGAAACGAGGACGCGTTCGATCGATCGAGATGGTGATATAAAAGTAAGTGAAATCTGAATATGTGAATCCGCCAACTTCCTTACCAAGAAATTTTCCTCGGGCTAGCGGGTTCAAAGTTGGGCCTCTATTGTTCTGTGAGATACAAATAGCACCCAAGAGTTTCACGATATACAAATTGACAGGCGGACTTGCGGGTTGGCTCGCTCAACATTGCATTTCTATTGTTCTGTGTCGTTCAAATAGCACTCGGAGTTTTTCCATATACAAATTGACAGATGGACTCCAGGGCTGGCAGACTCAAGCTTGCGATTGTTTACGGATGGTGATCCCTATAAACTATCTAACACTACCTAAAAAACATTATTTTCAATACTAAAGTATTAATATTAAATATTGATATTGTACAATTTAATTACATAAAATTATAAAAGTATGTGAAATATATTATTTCAAAGAAAACCCTGCGTATTTGGAAACTTGCATTCCAATTTTTTTATATAATATGAAACAGGAAAGAGGTCGGTCATGCTTTTGATATAAAAATGGGTGGAAATTTGAACACGTGTATCCGTCAAGTTCCACACCTAGAAAAATTCCCAAGAAATGAGTTGTACATACCAAATATGTACTTTTATAAAGTATGGGCATGAGATTTTATAGAGCATGTACGCATCCCTCATTCCATACTTAACCACTTTTTGGATCGCGAGTTCTGGGGCTGGTGGGCTCAAAATTGGGCCTTTGTTGTTCCGGACCCTACAAATAGCACCCAGAGTTCCGCTATATACAAATTGACAAGCGGGCTTGCAGACTATTTGAATTTTAAGGGCTTCATGTTGATGTAATAACACAATTAGACTTGGGCCAGTTTATATTCATTTCTTACAATATCAAACAGAGAAGCGGTGAGTCGGGCTGGTGATATAAAAGTAATTTAAATCTGAAGTCGTGAATCCGCCAACTTCCGCAGCTAGAAGTTTTCCAAAAAACAAGTAATACATACTAAGTATATACTCTTATAAGGTATGGACATGTGGTTTTTATAGAGCTTGTATGGATCTCACATTCCATACTTGGCAACTTTTTGGATCATGGGTTCTCGGTCTAGAGGGATCAAAATTGGGCCTCTAATGCTCTGTATCCTACAAATAGCACCTAGAGTCTCGCGATATACAAGTTGATAGGCGAACTTGCGGACTGGCTCGCTCAACATTGCACTTCTATTGTTTCATGTCTTCCAAACAACATTTAGAGGAAACGAGTAATACATAATAAATATGTACTTCTAAAAACTATGGACATAAGATTTTATAGAGCATGTACGGATCTCTCATTCCATACTTATCCACTATTTAGATCGCAGGTTCTCAAGCTGGCAGGTTCAAAATTGGCCTCTGTTGTTCCGTGCCCTAGAAATAGCACCCACATTTCCGCGATATAAAAATTGACAAGCAGACTTGCGGGCTATTTTAATTTTAAGGGCCTTGTGTTGATGTGATAACACAATTGGACTTGGGCTAGTTTATATTCGTTTATTACAATATTAAATAGGGAAGCGGTCGGTTGGGTTGGTGATATAAAAGTAAGTGAAATCTGAAGTTGTGAATCCACCAATTTCTGCACCTATAAGTTTTCCGAAAAATGAGTAATACATACTAAGTATGCACTCTTATAAAGTATGGACATGAAATTTTTATAGATCATGTACGGATCCTGCATTCCATACTTGGCCACTTTTTGGATTGCGGGTTATCGGGCTGGCAGGATGAAAATTGGGCCTCTATTGTTCTGCTCCCTACAAATAGCACCCACAATTCCGCGATATACAAATTGACAAGCGGACCTGCGGGTTGGCTGGCTCAACATTGCACTTATGTTTTTATGTGTCCTCCAAACAACACTCGAAGTTCCGCGATATACAAATTGACAGACGGACTCTAGGGCTAGCGGGTTCAAGATTGCCATTGTTTACAGATGGTAATCCCTATCAACTATCTAACATGATATAAAAACATTATTTTCAATACTAAATTAGATAAGAAAATTTGTATAATTTGGTCGGGATAGTGATATAAAAGTAAGTGGAAACATGAACATGTGCATCCACCAACTTCCACACCTAGAATTTTTTCGAGAAATGAGAAATACATAGTAAACATGTACTTTTATAAAGTATGGACATGAGATTTTATAGAGCATGGATGGATCCTTCATTCCATACTTAGCCACTTTTTGGATCGCGGGTTCTCGGGCTGGTGGGCTCAAAATTGAGCCTCTATTGTTTCGTTTCCTACAAATAGCACCCAGAGTTCCACAATATACAAATTGGCAGGTGGACTTGCGGGCTCTCTGGCTCAACATTGCACTTCTATTGTCCCGTGTCCTCCAAAAAACACTTGGAGTTCCGTGACATACAAATTGAAAGAAGGACTCCAGGACTGGCGAGCTCAAGATTGCGATTGTTTATGGATGGTCATCCTATCTAACATTATCTAAAAACATTATTTTCAAATACTAAATTATTAATATTAAATATTGATATTGTACAATTGAATTACATAAAATTATCAAAGGATGTTAAATCACTTATTTTAAAAAAAATGAAGGAAACAAAATATTTTTTTTAAAAATTATATCACCACAAGAATAACAACGAACAACGAGCAATACATAATAAACATGTACTTTTATAAAGTATGGCCATGATATTTTATAGAGCATGTATGGATCCTTCATTCCATATTTAGCCACTTTTTGGATTGCGAGTTCTCAGGTTGGCGGGCTCAAAATTGAGCCTCTATTGTTATTTATCCTACAAATAGCACCCAGAGTTCCGCGATATACAAATTGACAGGTGGACTTACGGGCTCTCTGGCTCAACATTGCACTTCTATTGTCTTGTGTCCTCCAAACAACACTTAGACTTCCGCAACATACAAATTGACAGAAGGACTCCACGACTTCCGAGCTCAAGATTTTGATTGTTTACGGATGGTCATCCTATCTAACATTATATAAAAAAATTATTTTCAAATACTAAATTATTAATATTAAATATTGATATTGTACAATTGAATTACATAAAATTATCAAAGGATGTTAAATCACTTATTTTAAAAAAAATGAAGGAAACAAAAGAAAGTTTTTTAAAATTCTATCACTGCAAGCATAACAACAACCAATTTGAATTTTAAGGGCCTCTTGTTGATATTATAGCACAATTGCACTTCTCACAGTATATATTCGTTGATTTCAAATTATTCCATGAGATTAATTTTACCAATTTCATCGATTAAGAAAAAAATGTTAAAACAATGACCAATTTGAATTTTAAGGGCCTCTTGTTGATATGATAGCACAATTTCACTTCAGACAGTATATATTCGTTGATTTCAAATTATTCCAGGAGATTAATTTTTCTAAGTTCATCTATTAAGGGAAAATGCTAAAACAAGCCACATACTACATTTGCGTCACAACGCCATAGAAATTATTAGGCAGATTTGCGGGCTAGCTGGCTAAAAAATTCAATTCTATTGTTTTGTGTCCTCTAAACAACAATTGGAGTTCCATGATATATAAATTGACAGATGAAGCACACAACCAAGAACCAACTAAACTTCAAACAGGCTGCAAGCAAGTTCCCACAAGGTTCCATAGATCAGGACGCATCGACCTTTGCATCAAACAATTTGATATAAAAAGAAAAGACGTTGCCGCATTCATTTTCTCTTGCATCTGGTATATGTTCCTAGTAGAAAATAACTGGGGCCATATGATATATGGTTTTTGTTGCCATGCTTCCCATTTTTTGGACCGAACAATCCTATGTGCATGCAATCCCAAGTAGCCGAGTCCAACGAACATTCATCTGGATGTTGAAGAAATATTATAGAGACACATGAGGTATTTCTGTTTCCTGCCAAAGTTTGATATATATATTTTTTTCCCTTCTTCAGCCGATATGAAATTTTTTATTGTCCTCATTTAAGGTGAATTTGTTGTGTATCTGAAGGTCCCACAGTATGTAGACACTGCTTGCCTTTTTCTGTAGATACATTTCATACAACAATTCTGTCAACTTAGGAAGCACATTTTGTAACAAAGGCTGCCTAACTATACAATGCACGGTTGTGTTGCCCACGGTTCAGATAGAAACATTGACACAGTGTCCATATATATATGGACATTTTTCACCGCATCGCAAATAATCAATCGTATCATCACTTATCAGGTTCACTGAAGTAGGAGAGTTGTGTTTCACACATACAGGTTCAAAGGAGATCGATTACACATTGGAGACAACTAAAACACCTTCAACCTGGGAACACGAGCATAGGAATTAATACATTGAACAATATAAGACATAGCTGCACCCCCCCTCCCCTTAAAAAAATAAAAATAAAATAAAACAGGCCGCAGAAATTTGTTGAAGGTTATTTGTATAAGAAAAGTGAGGATGATTTTGTGGATGTATACACAAAATAGTTGTAGAGCTAGCTAGTTTCTTTAGATGCTTTACTATATCTGCTCACAACTTTGTTACAAACGTTTCCTGGGTTGTCTGAAAGATCCTTTCTCTAACATCCCTTTTCTTTGTTATATTTTTGAAGAGCATAAGTGGAATCTTCCCTTTATGCAATTGTTGCTCCATTGACGAAAAAAAATTTGAATATGTATTGAACAATTGTAGCTGCAACATGGAACAATGCAATATTTGTGTAACTTACTCGAGATACATGCACATGCGAAAGTAAAGGACAAAACTGAATATGAAAAGTGGTACCATTTCCTTGTTGTTGTCTAACTCTCCATCCTTTATATGGAGAATGTGTTGTGAGACAAGTTTTCTTGCCAGTGTGACAGCTGCGCCAATCGTTCCAATTGGGTAAATATCAGTTCTCTGTGCAAGCTGGCTGATAGTCGAGTTCAGGACGAAATGATATTCTGAAAAAACAATGGAAATTTTTTCCACAATACTTGTTTCGTTGAGCGAAATAATTCGATAAAAATTACCATGGTCATATAGTGTTTTGGGAAATATATTTAAATTTGTAATGGATATCCCATTACCTGAAAATATCTTTTCTGCATGTTTCCGAACAAGTTGTGGAGGAATAGTCGGTGTCACTCTCATCATGGCCTCCTTGTCTGTCATGTCAACACGCATAATGGATCTAGTTTTGTTTGCCTTGTCCAAGTAGGTTCTATAGACGACCATTATGTCCCCAAAAAACACTTGTCCAGTTCAATGGTTGTTCAAGCCCTCTATTGATAGTACTTTGGATGTTACAACTCTAGACCTAGTGACAATTTTTGAACAGGAAAACTAAAGTGAATGGTAGTGTGCATTTTTTTTTGTTTTGTATTCTTCTTTCACTGGAATAAATCTATAAGTGCATGCATAGCTTCGATGAACTATGGAGACAAAGTTTTTCAACCACACCTCTTAGTCTACGGAATATGCTGCATGTTCGACGTCTCGCTTGTACTTGTTGATACTTCTTTTGAACTGCAAACCATGTATTGTAGATGACATCGACATATTCACCATGCCATAGTTGAATATATATCCGAGGATATTTTTTTGGTAAACATAGTAAGAGTAGAGTGTATGCATCTCTACCTTTGGCCTTGTCAGTCTGCTGATGTCTGGGATGACTAACTTCTCATGCCCATGTCACCAGTCCAACTTTTTCTAATGCAATCATGTGCAGATGAACATTAGGACTAAACACGCATATGCATTGTATATTTTCCATCAAAAGGACTAAATAACTGTAAAATTGTATGCATCTGATTTTTTAACTCGAAAAATGTTTAACAGTAAACAAGGCGTGAAGGCAGGGCACCACGGCCAATCTGTATATCACGGACCCCCAGAATCCAGGGGAGAAATCTTGAACCTGCCACCTCAACACCCTCAATCGACAAAGTGGGTAACTATGGAATAAGGTAGAAGCATGACTATAGATGTGAAACCATTAGTCTGCCAACTGACACACTAAGGCATTTTCAGAAAGAACACTAAGAAGATGAATTAGAAAACAAAAGGGATAATAGAAAATGGAAAAAGTAGAAATAGGGAGGGAAGAAAAGCCCATTGCTACCAGGCCATTGTTTTCAAGTCTAATATTATATGCCCCCACCCGGTTTGTATATTTAATTTACTAGCACAATTGGTATACCTTTTAGAAGATTGTACCACAGAGCCCTCTGTTGTTATACAAAACAATTCATCTTCCTTTCCAACCAACTTGTATTTTCCAAGGTAGCAATGCCGAATATGCAATGGACATAAAGGCAAGTTAGTATGAAGACATACATATAAAAGAAAGAGAAACATGTCTATTTACCCGCTAAAGAGTCCATTGTCCCCTCCATCCATTCTGTTTGTTTAAATGTAGCAATGCAATGAAAACACAACGAACATGAAGTAGGTTAGTATGCAGGAAGGCATGTAATGAAGATAAATTATAATGAAGACAAACATGTAAAAGAAAGAGAAACATGACTATTTACCCGCGAAAGATCCCATCATCATCTCCAACCATTATGTTTGTTTAAATGTAGCAATGCAATGAAAACACAATGGACATGAAGTAGGTTAGTATGCAAGAAGTCATGCAATGAAGATAAGTTACCATGTAGGAAGGCACACAACATGTGCATATAATAAACTAGGTGAACACATATACAAACAATAAATGAAATACAAAACAATGCAATATGAAATAAAAATACAATCATGCAACTTTCTATATCCTCTTCAACCGATGCAGTCAAGACTCCGTCGTTTTCTCTAGCTATTCTGTTTTTTTGAATGTGGGAACGCACAAAATACAATGAACATGAATGGAAGTTGGTATGCACCAACGAATAAGAAATATGTACATACAGTAAAAGAGACTCAACGAACAGTATAAAAGATAGGCAGAAACATGAACCTTTGCACTTCTCCATCCATAGCTGTAAATGTGTAATTTTTTTTCCCTGCCCAAAATATATTACAAGTCACAAAATATCACAAAATTGCATGGCCATAGCTAAACAATTTCTGGTTTTCCGTGGAAAATTATCCATATATGCTTCCACCGATGGAAATACATGTTCTTTATCCTCTACACATAATCTTGTGCCCACGATACAAGATTTTGGTTTTCCATGGAAAACTACCCAGACATGTTTCTAGACATCGAAATATAATCTTGCGGAATCTTTGTTGTACATATCATATCTCAAGTACAACACAAATTGTATCGTGCGCACACCAGTCTGTGTAGAGGAAAAATAACATGTAATGTCATACAGGAACATTTGACCATACATGGTTTATAAATGTAGCCTGCATATGCTTTATTCTAACAAAAAACAACAGATATTGCAATTTCACATGCAATTCTCGAACAATTTTGCATGCAACTATTTTATTTCATGCCATCATTGAATCACCAAAAACATCTCACAACAAAACATATATCAACCTCGGTAGATAGGGAAAATAACACAACTGCATGTTGACTCGTGGGTACAGGGGATGAACATCGTAAAGCTCCCAAAAAATAACAATAATAATAATAAAAAAACATCTCCAATCATTGGTGCTGGACCCCAACCTTGCAAGGTCGAATTAAACAAAAGAAAACAACAAGTACCAAACAAATGAGAAAGAAAGAACATGCCTAACTACACCCCCAGGGCCCCAAAGCGTAAACTCGAGCCAAACAAACACAACCAACAACCCACAAACTAACAAACCAACAAGAACCACTGAAACAGTAAACAACATATGTATCTCCAATGATTACGAAACTGCAACCGAAGCACAAAAGGAACCAGAAACATACGACGACCATACCACTACAAATAAACAAACATTCTTACCTTCAAGCTACAAAAATTGAACAACAAACAAGGAATAGAAAATGAAACTATGGCATGGAAACTTACTCTGAAAAAATGAAATGTAGAAGCGCAGGTCGAATCATGAATGAAAGAACAATAGGCAACAACTGACGAACCAATGAACAAGAAGCACTCACCGAACCAGTAAACAATGTATGTAGCTTCAATGATGACAAAATTGCATTGCAAAGGTAGAAGAAGGATGAAACATACAATGTCTATTCAACTAGCGATGAACAACAACACTCTGCAAAATCACTGCAACATTGTATGGAAAATTTCGAGGAAAAATGTACTCTGAGAAACGTATTTAGATAAACATTTAAGGCTGTTAGGTTGTCTAAGGACCTAGCGGTATGCAAACATTTAAGCTGTCAGGCCTGTTGGAGGGCCTCGCGTCATGTAAACATTTAAGCTATCAGGCCTATTGAAGCATCTTGAAAAAAGTGTCAATACATTTCAATACAAATACATGTGTCAAGGACATTATAAACTTTAGAATTCTCAATCACTATAAACCTTGGATATCAAAACATTTCAATCTGATTAGTACAAATAAAAACTTAGGGATATATTCAGCTAGCAGAAAATGTTAATACAAACATTCGAACTAATGCTAACATTAATCCACCTTCAAACAATACATAGGAAAAATATATTATTCAAAAAGACTGTATATGATAAAAAGTTTGGATATGTTGCCATATAAAACATTGGGAATAGCGAAGCCGGTAATAAGACCTCCAATCTCTTATCCAATTAGATCAATACATATATGGTACCTTTTATTATATAAAAATATATGTTTTTAATTACCTAGCTCTAACAATAGGTAATATGCAAATATTTTTGGTCAAAGGACAAACTAATATGTAGTCAACGAATTATCAATCGCTATAGTCCCTCTATGCCTACGACAGGGACTACGAGCATTGAAATCCATTTTTGTCTCTTGAAAAGAGTAAAGGTGACCAAATATCATTCAATAGAGAATTCACTGTGTTGAAATATCTTGTAATAACAATGAAATCCATGTTTGTTTGGTTGAAAAGAGACCAAATAGTATCCAGAAAAAGATGAAAAACAATATCATTTAATTTAAATTCTATATTCAAGACTTAATTTAAATTCTAATATGTAGAATATTAGAATATTTTTATCCCTCAAAAGAACAAATGTTGTGTCTCATACTGATGGAGCACAAGGGTTGGTTTCACTGGATATATATAAATTTTTACACCATTTTATTAATGTTTTTTAATAATTTTATTTTTTTTTATTAAAATTGATTTAATTATATAAAAAGAGCTATTACTCATATAATTGGGTGTGTAAGAAAGGTATCATATAATAAAAAACTAGCAACAATCACTTTATAAAAGTGGTTGATATACATTGATCTACGTCATTAATTTCAAAAAGTGAAAAATGATGTCGATCGACGTATATCAACCACTTTTATAAAACGGTTGTTGCTAGTTGAAGGTTGACATGTCTTGGGACTACCATTAATATATTAATACAAATATATTAATGTATAAATTAATTTAAAATACATTAATACAAAACATTAATGTATTTCATTAATACATTATAAGTATATATTATATTTATGTAATAATTAATTAATGCATTAATTATACATTAATATGTTTGTATAGTGTATAAATTAATGTAATTATAATATATTAAAAAAATACATTAATATAAAACAATAATGTATTTTATTAATATATTATATTTATATCATAATTAATTAATACAGTAATTATACATTAACTATACATTATTATATTAATTTATACATTAATATATTTGTATAATGTATAAATTAAAATAATTAATTTACATTATGGTATAATGCAATTTACTAATTAATCATTACATTAATAATGTAATGTCTTAATTAATTAATATATTAATACATTATTAAATAATACATTGATAGGGTATTAATTTAACCTTATAAAATAATACATTAAATACATAAATATATACATAAACATATTAATAAATTAAATACATTAAATGCATTAATAAATATATTAATAAAGTATGAATACACAAATATAATTATATATTAATAATACATTATTAAAATAATAATACATTGAACTTGATGTATTTAGTAATACATTATTACATTACTCTAATATATGAATTAAACTATTAAACTATTAATATTTAATATATAATGTAACATATTAAACTATTAATACATTAATAACCTATTAATACATTGATAAATATATTACTAAAGTAAATAAATACACAAATAAAGTAATATATTAATAATAAATTAATAAAGTAGTAATATATTGAACATAATGTATTTAGTAATACATTATTATATTAATTTAATTTATACATTACATTAATATATCAATGCATCATTACATTATTAATGTATTAATAATGTTATGTTACATTTTTAATTTATCAATCAATAAGACAATATATACTTTAATGTATTTAGTAATACATTATTACATTACTCTAATGTATGAATTAAAGTATTAATACATTGATAAATATATTACTAAAGTAAATAAATACACAAATAAAGTACTATACTAATAATAAATTAATAAAGTAGTAATATATTGAACATAATGTATTTAGTAATACATTACATT
>SNQJ01S0019415.1:20284-47880 GCA_010110895.2 Picea sitchensis
ATATTGTACAATTGAATTACATAAAATTATCAAAGGATGTTAAATCACTTATTTTAAAAAAAATGAAGGAAACAAAATAATTTTTTTTTAAATTCTAACACTACAATAACAACAAACAACAAGCAATACATAGTAAACATGTACTTTTATAAAGTATGGCCATGATATTTTATAGAGCATGTATGGATCCTTCATTCCATATTTAGACACTTTTTGGGTCGCGAGTTCTCGGGCTGGCGGGCTCAAAATTGAGCCTCTATTGTTCTGTATCCTACAAATAGCACCCAGAGTTCCGCGATATACAAATTGACAGGTGGACTTACGGGCTCTCTGGCTCAACATTGCACTTCTATTGTCCTGTGTCCTCCAAACAACACTCAGACTTTCGTGACATACAAATTGACAGAAGGATTCCACGACTTGCGGGCTGAATATTTTGATTGTTTACGGATGGTCATCCTATCTAAAATTATCTAAAAAAATTATTTTCAAATACTAAATTATTAATATTAAATATTGATATTGTACAATTGAATTACATAAAATTATCAAAGGATGTTAAATCGCTTATTTTAAAAAAAATGAAGGAAACAAAAGAAAGTTTTTTAAAATTCTATCACCGCAAGCATAACAACAACCAATTTGAATTTTAAGGGCCTCTTGTTGATATTATAGCACAATTTCACTTCTCACAGTATATATTCGTTGATTTCAAATTATTCCACGAGATTAATTTTACCAATTTCATCGATTAAGAAAAAAATGTTAAAACAATGACCAATTTGAATTTTAAGGGCCTCTTGTTGATATGATAGCACAATTTCACTTCACACAGTATATATTCGTTGATTTCAAATTATTCCAGGAGATTAATTTTTCTAAGTTCATCGATTAAGGAAAAATGCTAAAACAAGCCACATACTACATTTGTGTCACAACGCCATAGAAATTATTAGGCGGATTTGCGGGCTAGCTGGCTAAAAAATTCAATTCTATTGTTCTGTGTCCTCCAAACAACAATTGGAGTTCCACGATATAGAAATTGACAGATTAAGCACACAACCAAGAACCAACTAAACTTCAAACAGGCCGCAAGCAAGTTCCCACAAGGTTCCATAGATCAGGATGCATCAACCTTTGCATCAAACAATTTGATATACAAAGAAAAGACGTTGCCGCATTCATTTTCTCTTGCATATGGTATATGTTCCCAGTAGAAAATAACTGGGGCCATGGGATATATGGTTTTTGTTTCCATGCTTCCCATTTTTTGGACCGAACAATCCTATGCGCATGCAATCCCAAGTAGCTGAGTTCGACAAACATTCATCTGGATGTTGAAGAAATATTACAGAGACACATGAGGTATTTTTGTTTCCTGCCAAAGTTTGATATATATATATTTTTCCCTTCTTCAGCCGATATGCAAAAGTTTATTGTCCTCATTTAAGGTGAATTTGTTGTGTATCTGAAGGTCCCGCAGCATGTAGACACTGCTTGCCTTTTTCTGTAGATACATTTCATATGACAATTCTGTCAACTTAGGAAGCACATTTTGTAACAAAGGTTTCCTAACCGTACAATGCACGGTTGTGTTGCCCACGGTTCGGATGGAAACATTGACGCAGTGTCCATATATATATGGACATTTTTCACCGCATCGCAAACAATCAATCGTATCATCACTTATCAGGTTCACTGAAGCAGGAGAGTTGTGTTTCACACATACAGGTTCAAAGGGGATCGATTACACATTGGATACAACTAAAACACCTTCAACCTAGGAACATGAGCATAGGAATTAATACATTGAACAATATAATACACAGCTGCACCCCCCGCTCCCCTTAAAAAAATAAAAATAAAATAAAACAGGCCGCAAAAATTTGTTGAAGGTTATTTATATAAGAAAAGTGAGGATGATTTTGTGGATGTATACACACAACAGTTGTAGAGCTAGCTAGTTTCTTCAGATGCTTTACTATATCTACTCACAACTCTGTTACAAACATTTCCTGGGTTGTCCGAAAGATCCTTTCTCTAACATCCCTTTTCTTTGTTATATTTTTGAAGAGCATAAGTGGAATCTTCCCTTTATGAAATTGCTGCTCCATTGACGAAAACAAATTTGAATACGTATCAAACAATTGTAGCTGCAACATGGAACAATGCAATATTTGTGTAACTTACCCGAGATACATGCACATGCCAAAGTAAAGGACAAAACTAAATATGAAAAGTGGTACCATTTCCTTGTCGTTGTCCGACTCTCCATCCTTTATATGGAGAATGTGTTGCGAGACAAGTTTTCTCGCCAGTGTGACGGCTGCGCCAATTGTTCCGATTGGGTAAATATCAGTGCTATCAGCTAGCTTGCACAGAGCACTTGTTTCGTTGAGCAAAAGAATTCTATCACAATTACCATGGTCATATAGTGTTTTGGGAAATATATTTAAATTTGTAATGGATATCCCATTACCCGAAAATATCTTTTCTGCATGTTTCCGAACAAGTTGTGGAGGAATAGTCAGTGTCACTCTCATCATGGCCTCCTTGTCTGTCATGTCAACATGCATAATGGATCTAGTTTTGTTTGCCTTGTCCAAGTAGTTATATAGACGACCATTATGTCCTTGACAAACACTTGTCCAGTTCAACGGTTGTTCAAGCCCTCTATTGATAGTACTTTGGATGTTACAACTCTAGACCTGGTGACAATTTTTGAACAAGAAAACTAAAGTGAATGGTAGTGTGCATTTTTTTTTGTTTTGTATTCTTCTTTCACTGGAATAAATCTATAAGTGCATGCATAGCTTCAATGAACTATGGAGCCAGAGTTTTTCAACCACACCTCTTAGTCTACGGAACATGCGGCATGTTCGACGTCTCGCTTGTACTTGTTGATACTTCTTGTGAACTGCAAACCATGTATTGCAGATGACATCAGCATATTCACCATGCCATAGTTGAATATATATCCGAGGATATTTGTTTGGTAAACATAGTAAGAGTAGAGCGTATGCATCTCTACCTTTGGCCTTGTCGGTCTGTTGATGTTTGGGATGACTGACTTCTCATGCCCATGTCACCATTCCAACTTTTTCTGATGCAATCATGTGCAGATGAACATCAGGACTAAACAAGCATATGCATTGTATACTGTCCAACAGAAGGACTAAATAACCGTAAAATTGTATGCATCTGATTTTTTTAACTTGAAAAATGTTTAACAGTAAACAAAGCATGAAGGTGCGGCACCACAGCCAATATGTATATCACGGACCCCCAGAATCCAGGGGAGAAATCTTGAACCTGCTAGCCTGACACCCGTAATCGACAAAGTGGGTAACTATGGAATAAGGTAGAAGCGCGACTATAGATGTGAAACCATTAGTCTGCCAACCAACACACTAAGGCATTTTCAGAAAGAACACTAAGAAGATGAATTAGAAAACAAAAGGGATAATAGAAAATGGAAAAAGTAGAAATAGGGAGGGAAGAAAGGCCCATTGTTGCCAGGCCATCGTTTTCAAGTCTAATATTATATTCCCCCACCTGGTTTGTATATTTAATTTACCAGCGCAATTGGTATACCTTTTAGAAGATTGTACCACAGAACCCTCTGCTGTTATACAGAACAATTCATCTTCCTGTCCAACTAGCCTGGTTTTTCCAAGGTAGCAACACCGAATATGCAATGGACATAAAGGCAAGTTAGTATGAAGACATACATCTAAAAGAAAGAGAAACATGTCTATTTACCTGCTAAAGAGTCCATTGTCCCCTCCATCCATTATGTTTGTTTAAATGTAGCAATGCAACAAAAACACAACGAACATGAAGTAGGTTAGTATGCAGGAAGGCATGTAATGAAGATAAATTATAATGAAGACAGACATGTAAAAGAAAGAGAAACATGGCTATTTACCCGTGAAATATCCCATCGTCATCTCTAGCCATTCTGTTTGTTTAAATGTATCAATGCAGCGAAAACACAACGGACATGAAGCATGTTAGTGTGCAAGAAGGCATGTAATGAAGATAAGTTACCATGTAGGAAGGCACACAACATGTGCATATAATAAACTAGGTGAACACATATACAAACAATAAATGAAATACAAAACAATGCAATATGAAATAACAATACAATCATGCAACTTTCTATATCCTCTTCAATCGATGCAGTCAAGACTCCGTCGTTTTCTCCAGCTATTCTGTTTGTTTGAATGTGGGAACACACAAAATACAATGAACATGAATGGAAGTTGGTATGCACCAGAGAATAAGAAATATGTACATACAGTAAAAGAGACTCAACGAACAATATAAAATATAGGCAAAAACATGAAACTTTGCACTTCTCCATCCATAGCTGTAAATGTGTCATTTTTTTTTCCCTGCCCAAAATATATTACAAGCCACAAAATATCACGAAAGTGCATGGCCATAGCTAAACAATTTCTGGTTTTCTATGGAAAATTATCCATATATGCTTCCACTGATGGAAATACATGTTCTTTATCCTCTACACAAAATCTTGTGCCCACGATACAAGATTTTGGTTTTCTGTGGCAAACTACCCAGACATGCTTCTAGACATCGAAATATAATCTTGCAGAATCTTTGTTGTACATATCATATCTCAAGTACAACACAAATTGTATCGTGCGCACACCAGTCTGTGTAGAGGAAAAAGAACATGTAATGTCATACAGGAACATCTAACCATACATGGTTTATAAATGTAGCCTGCATATGCTTTATTCTAACAAAAAACAACGGATATTGAAATTTCACATGCAATTCTTGAACAATTTTGCATGCAACTATTTTATTTCATGCCATCATTGAATCACCAGCAAAATCTCACAACAGAACATATATCAACCTTGGTAGACAGAGAAAATAACACAACTGCATGTTGACTCGTGGGTGCAAGGGATGAACACTGTAAAGCTCCCCAAAAATAGCAATAATCCAAAAAGAAAAGCATCTCCAACCACTGGTGTTGGACCCCAACCTTGCAAGGCCGAATTAAACAAAAGAAAACAACAAGTACCAAACCAACGAAAAATAACGAATATGCCGAACTACACCCCCAAGGCCCCAAAGCATAAACTCGAGCCAAACAAACACAACCAACAACCCACGAACTAACAAACCAACAAGACCCACCGAAACAATAAACAATATATGTGTCTCCAACGATTACGAAACTGCAGCCGAAGCACAAAAGGAATCAGAAACATACAACAACCATGCCACTACAAATAAACAAGCATTCTTACCTACAAGCTACAAACACTGAACAACAAACAAGGAATAGAAAATGAAACTATGGCATGGAAACTTACTCCGAAAAAATGAAATGCAGAAGTGCAGGTCAAATCGTGAATGAAAGAACAACAGGCAGCAACCGACGAACCGATGAACAAGAAGCACTCACCGAACCAGTAAACAATGTATGTAGCTTCAATGATGACAAAATTGCATTGCAAAGGTAGAAGAAGGATGAAACATACAATGTCTATTCAACTAGCGATGGACAACAACACTCTGCAAAATCACTGCAACATTGTATGGAAAATTTCGAGGAAAAATGTACTTTGAGAAGCATATTTAGATAAACATTTAAGGTTGTTAGGTTGTCTAAGGACCTAGCGGTATGCAAACATTTAAGCTGTCAGGTCTGTTGGAGGACCTCGCGTCATGTAAACATTTAAGCTGTCAGGCTTATTGAAGCATCTTGAAAAAATTGTCAATACATTTCAATACAAATACATGTGTCAAGGATGTTATAAACTTTGGAATTCTCAATCACTATAAACCTTGGATATCAAAACATTTCAATATGATTAGTACAAATAAAAACTTAGGGATATATTCAGCTAGCAGAAAATGTTAGTACAAACATTCGAACTAATGCTAACATTAATCCACCTTCAAATAATACATAGGAAAAATATATTATTCAAAAAAACTGTATACGATAAAAAGTTTGGATATGTTGCCATATAAAACATTGGGAATAGCGAAGTCGGTAATAAGACCTCCAATCTCTTATCCAATCATATCAGTACATATATGGTACCTTTTATTATATAAAAATATATGTTTTTAATTCCCTAGCTCCAACAATAGGTATTATGCAAATATTTCTGGTCAAAGGACAAACTAATATGTAGTCAACGAATCATCGATCGCTATAGTCCCTCTATGCCTACGACAGGGACTAATAGCATTGAAATCCATTTTTGTCTCTTGAAAAGAGTAAAGGTAACCAAATATCATTCAATAGAGAATTAACTGTGTTGAAATATCTTGTAATAACAATGAAATCCATGTTTGTCTGGTTGAAAAGAGACCAAATAGTATCCAGAAAAAGATGAAAAACAATATCATTTAATTTAAATTCTATATTCAAGACTTAATTTAAATTCTAATATGTAGAATATTAGAATATTTTTATCCCTTAAAAGAACAAATGTTGCATCTCATACTGATGGAGCACAAGGGTTGGTGCGTACAATTGAGAGCACGAAGGTTCTCTACATGTCATCGTTTATTATTGCACTAGATATATATAAATTTTTACACCATTTTATTAATGTTTTTTTTATAATTTTATTTTTTTTATTAAAATTGATTTAATTATATAGAAAGAGCTACTACTCATACAATTGGGTGTGTAATAAAGGTATCATATAATAAAAAACTAGCAACAACCACTTTATAAAAGTGGTTGATATACATTGATCGACGTCATTAATTTCAAAAGGTGAAAAATGACGTTGATCGACGTATATCAACCACTTTTATAAAGCAGTTGTTGCTAGTTGAAAGTCGACATGTCTTGGGACTACCATTAATATATTAATACAAATGTATTAATGTATAAATTAATTTAAACTACATTAATACAAAACATTAATGTATTTCATTAATACATTATAAGTATATATTATATTTGTGTAATAATTAATTAATGCATTAATTATACATTAATATGTTTGTATAATGTATAAATTAATGTAATAATGTAATTTTAATGTATAATTAATGTATTAAAAAAATACATTAATATAAAACAATAATGTATTTCATTAATATATTATTATTATATATTATATTTATATGATAATTAATTAATAGAGTGATTATACATTAACTATACATTATTATATTAATTTATACATTAATATATTTGTATAATGTATAAATTAAAGTAATTAATTTACATTATGGTATAATGCAATTTACTAATTGATCATTACATTAATAATGTAATCTATTAATTAATTAATATATTAATACATTATTAAATAATACATTGATAGAGTATTAATTTAACCTTATAAAATAATACATTAAATACATGAATATATACATAAACATATTAATAAATTAAATACATTAAATGCATTAATAAATATATTAATAAAGTATGAATACACAAATAGAATTATATATTAATAATACATTATTAAAGTAGTAATACATTGAACTTGATGTATTTAGTAATATATTATTACATTACTCTAATGTATGAATTAAAGTATTAATACATTAATATTCAATATATAATGTAACATATTAAAGTATTAATACATTAATAACTTATTAATACATTGATAAATATATTACTAAAGTAAATAAATACACAAATAAAGTAATATATTAATAATAAATTAATAAAGTAGTAATATATTGAACATAATGTATTTAGTAATACATTATTATATTAATTTAATTTATACTTTACATTAATATATCAATGTATCATGATCAAATCGAATTTGTTAAGTAACATGATGATTCTTATATACATTCTAAAACGGCTCTGCAACTAGGGTTTGAGCTCTCCCAGCCAGAGCGAACTGTGCGCAACAGATGACAGCCTCGCAGGGGCTTCTGAACTGCGGGGAGGGAGCGCCGCCCGACGTCTCCTACAAACAAGTCGTGGCCAATGAAAATCATGCCACAGGAACGAAAAGAACAACCTTTGAAGTGCCTCCAGACATTCGCGCGCAGCTTTTTGCAGAAGGGACTTTCAAGGATAGGGAAATGGACATCGATCCAGCCACGAAAAAGATCCCAGCAAGAGCCTCAGTCCCTTGGACACGAGGTAAATGCATTCCTCAGGCACAACAAGCTCCAAAATATGTCATAAGCTCGCCCCGCATAGAGGAGCAGAAACAATACATGCGAGATAATGCCCTGGTGGGGAAGTTCTTAGGACTTTGGCCCTCGGAGCGGGATCTCGTCAAATGGATACAGCACTGGTGGAAGCCAAAAGGCCACTATGACTTGCAGCTGGGCTCGAAGGGATTCTTCACAATCATTTTCCACAATCTGGAGGACCGAAACCGTATCTTTGACAGAGGGCCTTACTTCTACAACTCGGCCGGACTCTTCTTAAGATTCTGGACAGAGAAGTTCAACCCGGAAAAGGAAGACTTTGCCCATGCGCCGGTTTGGATCAGACTGTATTCTCTCCCCCAGGAATTCTAGCTGGAAGAGGTCCTAGTGGGCATAGGGAATACCATTGGTATATATGTTAAGTCCTCCGAAGCTACCAAGCAGCGGCAATACACATCATATGCACGAATCTGTGTATATTTGAACATAGCTAAGCCGCTCCCGGGGTCAATCACGCTGGAGTATCAGGACGAAGACTGGTCTCAAACCATCGACTATGAGCATATTCCCTTCTGATGCCGAAGATGTCATGAACATGGGCACCTCTTCCGAGAATGCCCTCTCAATATGCCTCACAAGGAAGAGAACCCAGAAGGCGGCAAAGACAAGGACGACTTTGTGCAACCAACAGGGAGAAGACGACAGGGAGGAAGAAAGCAACCAGCCCAGGTAAGTAATGATCCATCCACAAGCAATAAGTTTGACATTTTACAAAATCAGCCAGAAAATCCTACTACCCCAGCAACCCTGAATGCACCACTCTCGAACAATGTACCCCAATCCGTAACCCAAGGTGTTGAAAAGCCACCAAAAAACAAGGAATCGGACCCTCCACCCACGGGCTTGGCTCAGGATCTGCCAGAAATGTAGGAGATTGAAGATGGGGACGAGGAAATGGAGCTAGAGGAGCAGGACCTAGCTGGGGTGGACCTGGACCACCTTGAGCACGCTTATAGGCATCAAAAACTTTACACCATACCCAGGGATCAACTGAGGAAAGTGCACAATATATTCCTCAATTCATCCACAGGATCCTCAGCCCGAGCTAACAAAGCCTTAGGCATCCAGGGTAGTAAGACGAAAATTCCAAGCAAAGCTCAAAAAGACGAAAAGAAACGGGGTAGGAAATCCACAAACAAGCTCATACAAGAAATAGGAAGCTTCATGGTAAACTCAGGGCAGATTCATCTGATCTCGGATAGTTTCCCTCCTCTCCCCCCCCCACCGTCGTTATGAAGATCATATCCTGGAATATCAGAGGCCTTAACGGACGCAGCAAGCAAAAAATGATGCGAGAACTGATTATAGTAGAAACACCAGATGTTGTACTATTGCAAGAGACAAAAAATACCTCAGAAGATATGGATCGGCTACTTCCCTATTGCTGGAGGCAGGGGGGGGCAATCTCGATTGATGCCATTGGAACAGCTGGAGGATTAGCCATCCTCTGGAATACCAATGCTGTACTAATGGAGAATCTTCACGCCACTAGATGGGCTATCACGACCGAGTACAGACTCATTGGATCAATTAAGCCTGGGCATATAACCAATGTTTATGGACTAGCTACTCCAAGGGACAAACAGGCTTTCCTACGTAGCCTGAGTTACTTGGCCAGCCTCACACAACACAACAGATGGATTGTTGGGGGGGACTTTAACATCATCCACAGCCTGAAGGAGAAGAAAGGAGGATCAAGATGGCTGGATCAGGACTCCTGCGACTTCAACCAACTAATAGATGATCTGCAGCTGATTGATCTGGAGGCTAGCAACGGTACTCACACCTGGTCCAATAGACGAATGGGAATGCATCAGATAGCTTGTAAATTGGATCGCTTCCTCATATTGAAACCCCTTATGATGGATGGCACGGCTATGGAATCCACTATATTGAATCTCCCAGGGTCGGATCACTAGCCCATACAACTTTGGATGGAAGTCCCGGCCACTCCAGGAAAGAAACCCTTTAGATTCGAACAGTTATGGCTTGATCACCCGGGTTTCCAAGCAAATATCCAAGACTGGTGGAGAGAAGCAGAGATCCCTTACGGATCCAAAATGTACAGGTTCCAGCAAAAGCTGAATAATCTTAAGCACAAGCTTAAACTATGGAACAGGCACACCTTCGGCAGCATTTTCGACTCCCAGAAACAGCTATCAGAGCAAGCGAATGAGATACAATGCCAAATCAGAGAGCAAGGGCTAACAGAAGAGCTCAAAGCACAGGAACTCAGAGTGCACCAACAGCTTGAAGACAGGAAGAGACAAGAAGAGATACTGTGGAGACAGAAATCCTGCATTCAGTGGCTCAAGGAAGGGGAACGCAACACTAAATTATTCCACCGAACGGCTATCTAGAGAAGGCACTCTAACAGGATCACGCACCTCGTCTCGGATGAAGGGGAAACCCTTCAATCCCATGCTGATCTGGAATCAAACTTGATTGAGCATTTTCAAAATCTTCTCACTGAACCCATCCCAGACAGACATGAAGCTATCCATAAGATTACAAGTCATGTTCCTACCCTTGTAACCCAGGAGAAAAACGCAGCTCTCATCAGACCCTTCACCATTGAAGAGGTAGATCAAGCGCTCCAGGACACCCCCAAGGGAAAGGCTCCTGGGCCTGACGGCTTCACCAGTGACTTCTTCCACTACTGCTGGCTGATGGTCAGAATAGAGGTCTGGGAAATTCTGGAGGATTCTCGAGCCACACGAAAAGTCCTCCAGGCTCTTAACGCCACTTTTATCACCTTAATACCCAAAGAGGGACAGGCACATCGGCCCAGACACTACAAGCCTATAGCTCTCTGCAATGTCATCTACAGGCTCCTCACAAAAGTAATAGCCCGAAGACTCAAGCCAATTTTACCAACGATCATCTCCCCGGAGCAATTGGGCTACGTCGAGGGAAGACAAATCTTGGACAGCATCATTTTGGCTCATGAGGTAATTCACTCCCTGCAGAAAACAAAAACCCTTGGTATGCTCCTCAAACTTGACCTCTCTAAAGCTTTTGATAAGCTAAGCTGGGAGTTTATGCGAGAAATGCTTCTAGCTTTTGGTTTCAATCAAGATTGGTAGCTTGGATTTTAAACCTTACCTCCTCGGCCTTCTTCTCTCTCCTTGTAAATGGTGTGCCTTCGAGACCTTTCTCCCCCTCCAGAGGGATTAGACAGGGTGATCCCCTGTCTCCCTTCCTCTTCATTATTATGGCCGAAGGACTCAGCCGTTCCATCCACACTGCTATAGAAAACAACCGCCTGGTAGGGTTACCACTGCACGGTATCTCTCCCCCTATCTCGCATAGCCAGTTTGTGGATGATACTCTCTTAATGGGCAGCCCTACTGTAAGAGAAGCCAACTCTCTCCAGGAAATTCTCCAAACCTTCTCCGATGCCTCAGGTCTGGAATGCAACAAAGATAAATCCCAAATCTTCTTCTTTAACACGCCTCCTCAGGTTCAGTGCCACATCTCAGATATCCTGGGTTTTCAAAGAAGATCCCTTCCGTCCAAATATCTCGGCATTCCCCTGATTGATAACGCCCTCCAGAACTCTTCTTGGGAACTTTTGTTATCTTCTTTCTCCAAAAGACTATCCTCTTGGACTTTCAGAGCCTTAAACCTGCCTAGTCGTCTTATTCTGCTCAAAGCCATTCTTCAAGCCCTACCGATTTATACTTTCTCAGTGCTAGCTGCCCCAAAGTTTGTCCTTACCACCATTAAAATCTTATAGAGGAACTTCATCTGGTAAGGCCTCAACAAAGAAAATAAGATTGCACTCGTCAGTTGGGAAAAACTATGTAAGCCCAAAGCTCAAGGAGGACTGGGTCTGAGGGATCCCTCCATAATGAACAAGGTTCTCAGTGCCAAAATCTGGTGGCGCTGGTTAAAGAACCCAATAGATCTTTGGGCCAGACTTTGGAGGAAGAAATACGCTCCCAGAACGGCATAAAAGAACCTCATTCGATGGAATGGGGATAACCTGGGCTCTTTAATTTGGACAGCGGCAAGGCAGAATAGACAACTAATTACTCAGCATGCCTTCTGGGATGTAGGGAATGGGGAAATGGCCTTATTCTGGCAGGATTCCTGGCAACAATGGCCATCCCTGCTCAATGAGGACTGGGCCCATGACATTTGCACCCAAACTACCCGACGAGGCCTTACAAAAGTAGTGGACTATTGGCAGCACAATCCCATGGAGGACACTTGGCGTTGTTGGCATCTGGATCGGGAGATCATTGACCCCAACTTACAGGTCGATCTGGCGCCACTTCAAGAAGAGCTGACCAGACGGAAAATTCCCATAAGGGCAGGTGAAGACATTCTACGGTGGGGTTACAGGCCATAGGGCTCCTTCAGCACGCGGGAAGCCTACCAGATTAAAACGCAGTCAGACCCACCCCTAGCCTTGAAATCCTGGGGAAAACTCTGGAATCTCAAGCACTGGCCGAAGATCACTCTCTTCCTCTGGTTGGTCTCTCACTCGAGCATTCTCACCTGGGACAATCTCTTGAAGAGGGGTTTTATTGGACCCTCCATTTGTAATCTCTGTGGAGAGGCAGAGGAAAACATGAACCACCTCCTTAATACTTTCCCTTACACCGCTCAAATATGGGATCAAGCAACGCTCATTATGCGCAGCTCGGATCGCCTTAGAGACAACGTCATCGAAACTGTTATGAACTGGAGAGATCAGGCTTTCCGTTCTCCCTTACTCAACCTCATTTGGCAACTTCTTCCCGGCTTCATCCTCTGGCAAACGTGGAAGGAGAGAAATCGAAGAATTTTCAAAAATACCTCACTCCCGTGGCATCAATGCTGGCGTCAGTGTCACCGCAATATCATGGAAACTCTCCACCTCAGGAAATGGTCTGATGCAGACATAGCTTTCCCTCCTTCCGAGCTGCCAATCCTTCAATACTGGATGCCGCTCCCTTCTCCTCAGACTTCCCCCCTCCCCTCTCCCACCTCGCCCTCGAGCCAGCCTTCCCATTAGACTCCTCCCCCAGAGGACTTCGTCAAACTCAATTTTGACAGAGCCTCTAAAGGAAATCCCGGAGCTGCTGGGTATGGAGTAGTCTTCCGTAACCACATTGGGCAAATTCTTGTCACAGGAGAGGGCTCCCTTGGGCACACTACGAACAATGTAGCAGAACTCTGGGGTCTTATCAAAGGACTGCAACTGGCTATTAAGAATAACTTCCCAAAGCTCATCGTCGAGGGAGACTCTCAGGTCATCATCGGCCTGCTGTGAAGAATCTTAAATGGGGCAAACCCAGATAGCATTTCACCCAGCTGGAGACTGTCACATGGCCTACAGATCATTGCAGGTCTACTGCATCCAAACCGGGTTATCATCCCCTCACACATAATAAGGAAAGCGAATCAAGTTGCGGACGACTTAGATAACCTGGGCACCAACTGGAGAGGACCAGACCTTCAATGTAGTTCGGCCCAGGATCAGGATCACCCCATCCTACAACAATGTATTCGCAAGGCTGGAATGGTAGATCTCCCCTCGGATGAGGTGATAGTGCGTCCATCGTGGCAAGGAGGAGAGGATGGCACAAGCCATCACAGCACGGAGGCACGTGATGGGCTCGTGCTGCAGCCTGCCACCCTCCATGGAATTTAATTGCGTTTTATGGTGATCTGCGAGGGCATTAATTCCACACTCACGCAGGCCTCCCCTTGCAAGCGATTTCAGAATGGATCGGCTCACTCTGTATGTCATTTTCTCCCTCCTGTTGTCCGCAAGGCTCCTCTTGTCGGCGCACAGGCCAGACGGTTTAACTGTCCCTCTCCTGCACTGGACGCTGTTTACCTGCCCTTTCAATCCCACTGTGCACTTAATGACGCATCCGAGGGGAAGGCCGAAGCGGGGCTCTCCCTGGAAGCCCCGACGCCCCCCGGTCAAGCCTCCTGGCTCGCCTTCTGGCTGGCCCTCCCCTCGTCCTCAGTTGGATTCTCTAGATGCTCTCCTGCAAGAACCGATGGTTTCCTCCATGGCTACAACCTCCCGCTCGCCAATCTCCTTCTCGCGCCACCTTCACGATCCCTTGGTGAAGTTCCAACCCCCTGCACCCATCCATGGCTCAAGCGGCGACCCTCCTCAGGGCGCGCCTAGGCTAGCTGAACCGCACCCAACTGGATCTTTCGACAGGATGTATTTTAGAGACCGTCTGCTTATCATGCACGACCTGGTCTTTGAGCTTAGACAGGAGATGGCAGATCTCAATTATCGCCTTCAAGCCACTGACGAAAAGGTAGCGAGCTGTCTCCAACTTCTTTCCACCATGCAAGGGGCTCTTACCGTGGAACCGGTTGAATATATGCCAAGGGAGGCACCTGCTGTTGCTACAGGGGAAGGACCGAACACGGCTCAGCGACCAGTCAACAGGGAACCGGTGAAGACTGAACACGGCAGCCGAGATGAGGGAATCGAGCGCGACAAGGCAGGCGAGCCAACATACGAGCCAACATACATTGAAGAAGATCCATGGCCAGGGGACCTCCCTCCCATGTGGCCAGCCTACATGCCAGGTGTTTAGATCCCATGCTTGTCTTTATGTAGTCCTGTCAGTTTCCTGGTCTTAGCTGTTGATCAGTTTGAATATGGATAATGTTACCTTAGTTTATGACTTTCTGACTCCTGAACTGGATGGAAGACTGGATTGGTTTCCCCTCTGTTGGGGCAGTCCAGCATTTGCACTCTGGACATGTTTGTATTTTGATGCTCTACTGCAGTTTTTAGCAGGAACTTAATATAATTTTCTTCTTATTTACAAAAAAAAATAAAAATATATCAATGTATCATTACATTATTAATGTATCAATAATGTTATGTTACATTTTTAATTTATCAATCAATAAGACAATATATACTTTAATGTATTAATACATTATTAATAGTTTAATATCTTACATTATTAATATATCAATGCATCATTACATTATTAATGTATCAATAATGTTATATTAATAATAATAATAATAATCTATTTTTAAGGTCACGGCCAAGCCAGCACACCAAATTGGTGTATGAGACCCCCTTGTTTAGACTGGTAAAGTCTACGAAGGTATACATACCCTACCCCCCTTTGGATTTGAACCTGTGACCTCTTAAGAGGAAACACATGTTCTTAACCATTAGGCCCACTCAGGCTGTTCTTAACATGTTCTTAACCATTACATTTTTAATTTATCAATGAGACAATATATATACTTTAATGTATTAATACATTATTAATAGTTTAATATATAACATTATAAATTAATGTATTAGTACTTTTATATATACATTAGACTAATGTAAAAGTACTAATACATTTATTAATGATGTTACATATTACACTATTAATACATTAAAGTACATATTGTTTCATTGATTGATAAATTAAAATTGTAATGTAACATTATTGATACATTAATAATGTAATGATACATTGATATATTAATGTAATATGTAAATTAAAGTTTAATTTCATTAGTGTATAAAGTAACTTATAAATTAATTAATACATTAACAATGTAATGTAATAATTAATTTTGTACACTATTATATTATTAATTAATACATTGCTAAAGTATTAATACATTAATAATATGATAAATATATCATTAAATACATTAATAAATAAATAATACATTACTAAAGTATTAATACACAAACAAAATAATACATTAAAAATATAATAAAAATATCAATATAAAAAAAGACATTAACAAAATATTAATACAATGATAAAAGAATATATTAATAAAGTAGCAATACATTGAAGTTAGTGACTTTATTAATATGTTATTAAATTATTAAAATATTAATAAATAAATCTATTGCTAAAGTAATAATATATATAGAGATTAAACTTTATAAATAAAAAGTGGTTGTTGTTGATTAATAATTAATTGACAAGCATTAATTACTAAATATTATTATATAAATTATCATTATAAACTTTGTAAATATAATATAATTAATAATTGATTTTGAGATTCATAATTAATTAATGATATGTATAAAGTTCATAAATTAATAATTATTAAATATATGTAATGTAGGTATAAAATGTTTGTCACAATGCGACGTTAGTAAATATTTGACACAATGGGATGGTAGGAATGTTGATGACAATGTGATGTTCAGAAATGTTAGTCACAATGGGACGGTAGGAATGTTCATCACAATGGGATAGTAGGAATGTTCATCACAAATATTCATCACATTGTGATAGAACGAATGTTAATCACAATGTGACGTTGAGAAATGTTCGTCACAATGCGATGTTGGGAAATGTGAGAAATATTCGTCACATTGGGATAGTACGAATGTTTATCACAATGCGATGTTAGGAAATGTTCGTCACAATAAGACATTGGGAAATGTTCGTCACAATGAGACGTTGGGAAATGTTCGTCACATTGGGACGGTACGAATGTTCATCACAATGTGATGTTGGGAAAAGTTCATCACAATGAGATGTTAAGATGATGTGCGACAAAATCATAAAGTGATGCATTGTTAACATTCATTTCGAGTGTCGCATTGATAGGAAATGTTCATCACAAGGCGACATTGAGAAATGTTTGTCACAATGTGATGTTGGGAAATGTTCGTCACAATGTGACGTTGGGAAGTGTTCGTCACATTGGGACTGTACGAATGTTCATCACAATGTGATGTTGGGAACAATTCATCACAATGCGACGTTAATATGATGTGTGACAAAATCATAAAGTGATGCATTGTTAACATTCATTTCAAGCGTCGCATTGATAGGAAATGTTCGTCACAATGCGACATTGGGAAATGTTTGTCACAATGTGATGTTGGGAAATGTTCATCACAATGTGACATTGGGAAATGTTCGTCACATTGGGATGATACGAATGTTCATCACAATGTGATGTTGGGAAAAGTTTGTTACAATGCAACATTGGGAAGTATTCTTCACAATGCGATGTCGGGAAATGTGTGTCACAATGGAACGGTAGGAATGTTCATCACAATGCAATGTTGGGAAATGTTTCTCACAATGCGATGTTGGAAAATGTTTCTCACAATGCGACGTTAAGATGATGTGATGTTGGGAAAATTTCATCACAATGCGATGTTAAGATGGTGTGTGACAAAATCATAAAGTGATGCATTGTTAACATTCATTTCGAGCATCGCATTGATAGGAAATGTTCATCACAATGCGACGTTGGGAAATGTTTGTCACAATGTGATGTTGGGAAACATTCATCACAATGTGACGTTGGAAAATGTTCATCACATTGGGATGGTACGAATGTTCATCACAATGTGATGTTGGGAAAAGTTCATCAAAATGTGACGTTGGGAAGTATTCTTCACAATGAGATGTCAATAAATGTTCGTTACAATGGGACGGTAGGAATGTTCATCACAATGCAATGGTGGGAAATGTTTGTCACAATGCGACGTTGGGAAATGTTTGTCACAATGGGATGGTAGGAATTTTCGTCACAATGCCAGATCGAAAGTGTTGTCAGAAATTCATGCGAGGAATGTTGTTTATGGGTGTGTGACGTTGGATAATGATCGTGATAATGTGACAAAGAAAAAATTTCGTAACATAGTGGGGTTTCGACATGTTCATCACATTGCGATGGTTGTGGGAGGATCTTTGTCACAATATGACTTAGGGATCTGTTTTTCATAGAGTGACAAAAGGAATGTTTGTCACAAAACAACATTGGACAATGTTCATGAGAATGTCACAAAGAAAAAAGTTAGTAACATGTTGAGGTTTTGGCATGCTTGATTGCAATGTTGGTGTAAGGATGCTAGGCTTAGGAACATTGGAGCATGACATCAAGGGTCATATAAATTTGAGTTTTTCATTATGAGTTATATAAATTTAAGTTTTTTAGTGAGGGTTAAGTTGCATCATGAAGAAGTTTAAACTATGGGAAAGATAAATGTTATAAAACATTGTCATATGTTACAAGCAAAAAAAAAGGAGGATGACTTAAAGAAAATTTTACTTTTGTCAATTACATAAGCAACTTTATCATTGAATTGAATAAAAATGTTATTGCATAAAGAGAGAGTTCAATAATAAAACTTGAAGAATTTTACTATAAAACAATGTGATATAGTGGAAATTTAAAAGTAAATAATTGATTTTTAGTAACTTAATATTATTTCAGAGATTTGATATTTGAGGTTGACATTAAATAAATTAATAAAAATCCAAAAGACTATGTTTAACTTTCATAAATTAAAAAGTCAACTAAATAATATTATATTATATTGTGACAATTTAAATGTAAAATGAGAAATAACTTTTATATTGAATTTTGTAATGAAGTTTTGTTTATCATATAAAATATTTATGAAAAATATGAGACATAACAACATAAGGAAAGTACACACATAGGAGGAAAGATAAATAAGTTGCTATGTACACATTGATGAACTAAAATATTAATGTATTATTATATTGATGATTATTAATATACTTAGTTTAAATAATACATTAATGATATATAAATTAATGTCTAAAATAATAAATGCATCAATGTGTTAAAGTTTGAAATGTTTTAAATAATATTAAATGATTTAAAATTCATTAATGTATAAAAAAATTATTACATTAATGTGTTAAAGTAATAAATATATGAAATAATTTATAAAGTATTTTTTTTTTTTTTTAAATAAAAAGGCAAGTCCTATTATATTAATATTGCAAAATTACAGAGATCTATTAAAGTGCCAACTGTCCCGCCTGTTAAGGAAACCGACACAGTTGGCCATTCCATGCTAGCTTTGAAACTCAAGGTGTTAGTCTGCCACCCTGCCCGAAGGAAACCAGGGTGCATGGCCAACCTTAGTATTAGTCTGTTCATTACTATACTACCGCTACCATTTCTATACGCTAGAAGAGTTGCATCTCTGTTTTGCATCAAAAAGAAAAGAGTTTCTAATAGTAAACAAATAGGAAAACCTCTTAGCCGGTGTCCTCGTGGTCGTCCTTCTCCTTGCCGTGTCTGAATATGGGATGGCGTAGACCTGTGCACAAGTGGGGCATTGGCGCCTTGGGGTGGCGCTAGAGTAGGCGGCGTATAGCATATCTAGGCGTTGATTGATGTGGATGGCTCTAAAAATTTGGTCGTCCACCATGATGCATACATCGAAGATTAAATTCAGGTGCTCCGAGTGAAGAAGTGGTGGCTAGTCCTATGAATTATGCAGAATGGAAGAGGGGGGAGCTTCCATCTGTGCATCGACCTCCTCCTAGTGCTCTCGCTACCCACTCTGCTGCCTCATTTCATCAGGAGGTTCGCGGCTGTTTTCTTCGATGCCTCTCTGTGTCTCTTCCTCTAAAAAGCAAGGTGTGAATTCCTCAGCTGGAGTTCCGCTGGGACCATGTTCAACTCTTGGAACAGGGGTCATGGCGTCCGCTCCGAAACAAGTGGGGGGATCCCAATTGTCCGGAACAGTGAAAAAGAGGCAATCTGAGTAATTCTGGATGGATTCCTCCGGAGGAATCTCCTCGACATATGCCATGGGAGGCGTCCCTATTCCTCTGGACTTCTTGGGTCTCCTTCTCTTAGCTAGAGTCAGTGCTCTCTTAAATTTCTTTTTCCTTTTCCTTTGCGAGTCGGCCACGTACCACCCTGCACCTCTGCAAGGCCGTCCCCTTGCTCGTGGCATGCTTAGAAATAGAGCTATTCCTGGAGTGCCCACTGCAAGGTTGTCTCTGTTCGGTTCTGCAACCTTCTGATTCATCCCAAAGCCTCCGAGGCTGCTGATAAGGGCGAAAATGATAGCTATGGCCATTAAGGCTGTGGTCTTAATGCTCTAGTTGGTCGTTCTCCTCGCGTGAGTGAGAAGCCTCGTCGTATGGTGAAGACCGCTTAGGTTTGTACCCATCATAAATGGCGAGGAGATGGGGGTGGGTGGCCACCATTAATGACCCCTTCTGGCGCTGCTCCACGTATCTTTCCTGCTCTGCGTGGCACCCCATCCGAGAAATAATTTATAAAGTATTAATATATTAATTGATAATTATTTAATAATAATAAATTAATTATAAATTATAAATTCACTATTATTTAATAATTAATTATAAAATATAAATAAATTAATAAAAAATAAAATATTACAATACATAACAAAGTAATAAATTAAATACATGAGAGTCTCATATTTACTTTAACAAAATAATAAAGTAAATACATGAAAGTATTAAATGTAGAATTCAAATAATATATTAATTATTTATAAGTTATTGTATTATAAAATAAATATATGAAAGTCTAAAATGAATTAAATGTATAATTCAAATAATATATTAATTATATATAAGTTATTGTATTAAATGCATTAATATATAATTTAAATAATACATGAATGATATAATTAAATGTATTGTTTAAATAATATATTAATTATATATAAGTTAAGTTATTGTATTAAATGTATAATTTAAATAATACATTAATAATATATAAATTGATATGTAAAAAATTGATTAAAGTAATGTGATATAATATTAAATTTATTAAATAATAAAAATAGTAATATGATTTATGAATTAAAATATTAATTTATAATGTAATGTATTAATTAATTAAAAAAAATCTAAATGTATTAATACATAGATACATCAAATTATAATAGCAGGGCGTGGCTGTACATTGAGCTTTTATTTATTGGCAAAAAAGTTCTTACATTTAATTTAAGAGAACCCAGAATACCCAGGAAGAGTCATTTATGAGAACCTGGATTAACCATGAGGAGTCTAGTCCTATTTTCTGAAATAACTGAGTTGTATGCTCATCACTGGCCTTTCAAGATTATGATTTAAACCAGATACAATTGATCATTTAGAGTGCTACCATTTTGGACAAATCTTCTCAAACAATCTTTTTAATTATGAACCAAACCCTATATTTCAAGTAATAGAATAATTGCCTTCAAAAGAAACCACTACCCGACCTGTACTGTGCACACGCGAAAGTAGAGAATAGATTAAAACCTTAAAAACTTCGGCGTAAGTAGCACAATCATTCAAAATTTTAAATACAATATTAAAAAAATATCTTTTTAATTATGAACCAAACCCTATATTTCACGTAATAGAATAATTGCCTTCAAAAGAAACCACTACCCGATCTGTACTGTGCACACGCGAACGTAGAGAATAGATTAAAACCTTAAAAACTTCGGCGTAAGTAGCACAATCATTCAAAATTTTAAATACAATATTAAAAAACATTTGACATAACCCTAATGGAAGAGTAAATGAAAACTTTCGATAATAATTGCGGAAAATATTATCTCTTTTTATTCAACAAACAAATAAAATAAACTCATAACTTGGCTTTGGTTCAGTGAACTCCTACGACATCGAGTTCGACTGGCCAGACCACCTACGACATCGAGTTCGACTGGGACTCCAACTTCGGAACCCCGGGTAAACTCTATCAGATCATAATTCACTTATTCATCTTATATACCATATCAGACATAGTGTTTTGAATAGGAATTACAGTTGAATCCTATTATGTATCTACCAAGAACAAGAACATGATCTATCTACTCAGAACCAGAACACTACAAATCATATAATTATGACATAATATTCGTTGATATAGAGATTAGTACCACATTAGATATTCATCGTATCACATGAGTGTGGGATTGAACGTTCTCGGCTCTTGCGTCAGAACCTGCGAATGTTGAAGCAGATCAGTGCTTAAAAATACATGATGAGAACTGAAGTATATAATGCTCTCAAATATGCCCATGACATCGAAAGCAAATTAACAGAAGAAGGATACAAATGGCAGTGAGATAAAGCAACAAATCATACCATACAATATAAAGGCGTGGGGGTTGGGGCTGGAGCTTTCATTACGCTTGAGCTGAAACGAAAAAAATTATGTCCAAATCCAAGATTAACAGGACTACCCACACGCGTTTAATCATATTGATGTGTAGATGAGCGAGTTATGAGAAAGAATTGACCGCTATATAAATCTCTTTACTGCTCACGTTGCCTCACCGTGCTTGGTCCAAATCCTAAATCGTTGTCTGTTTTGTCAACTCATCCTCCTCGTGAGAGGGGTGACACCTTAAATGCTGAGGCCAGGCCACGTTCTTACAATATTAATGTGTGAAGGTATAACTAGCACAGCTGTTAACTCGCTGTTGGTGAACGCCGAAAGGCTTACTGTTGGTAAGATGGAATGAAGAATATAAATATGAAATGATTGATTGTAATTATATTGCTCTGTCAGATATACAGAAAACTGATATGCAATAATCTGATAGTTTGTTTTCCTTCGAAATCATCATCACCTGAAAGTTTGGAATCGATCACCTCCAATTCTCTGCATTCTCTGCCAACAACAGGGATGCATGCTGGCTGACCATTGAAGGAAGGCGTGAGCCTGCATGCATCCATATAAAACTCGAAAATAAAATAATCCACCCAGAAACTCGCGGATAGCCAGAAAAATGTGTGGATAGTTGAGGAAAACAAAACGTGTGGACAGCAGAGGAAAACCAGAAAATGAAAAGTGGGCAGACAGTTTAGGAAATTCAAAGTGGTAATCTTAAAGGTTAATTATTTTACTACATTAATTTCTTAATATGATTAGGTAAATGTGAAAAAGTAAATATATTAATAAATGCAAGGAAGTTATAAACAGTAAATCTCATTCATTGATTTGGGAGGACGACTAAGAATATGCCAGCATCTTCAATTGCTGACCATAAGATTAAAATTTAAGGTTAAAAGATAATTAAATGTGCCCATTGTCAATAGGTATACCCTTTCGGCGTAACTAGCACAGCTGCTAACTCGAAAAGCTTACTGTTAGTAAGATGGAATGAAGAATATGAATATGAAACCACTGAAAAATATGAAATGATTGATTGTAATTATATTGCTCTGTCAGATACACAGAAAACTGATATGCAATAATCTGATAGTTTGTTTTCCTTCGAAATCATCATCACCTGAATGTTTGGAATCGATCACCTCCAATTCTCTGCATTCTCTGCCAACAACAGGCATGCATACTGGCCGACCATTGAAGGAAGGCGTGAGCCTGCATGCTTCCATATAAAACTCAAAAATAAAATATAATATAAAACTCGCGAACAGCCAGAAACGTGTGGACAGCTGAGGAAAACAAAACGTGTGGACAGCTGAGGAAAACCAGAAAATGAAACGTGGGCAGACAGTTCAGGAAATTCAAAGTGGTAATCTTAAAGGTTAATTATTTTACTATAGTAATTTCTTAATATGATTAGGTAAATGTGAAAAAGTAAACATATTAACGCATGCATTTATAAATGCAAGGAAATTATAAACAGTAAATCTCATTCATTGATTTGGGAGGACGACTAAGAATATGCCAGCATCTTCAATTGCTGGCCATAAAATTAAAATTTAAGGTTAAAAGATAATTAAATGTACCCATTATCAATAGATATAAGCCTTTCGACGTAATAACATTGATAACCATATGAGAAGCTTATCTTTTAGGTTAGGATTTAGGAGGGAAACCTACTTTGATCAACCATATAGAATGTCAATCCATATGTCAATAGTGAATCAAATGGAAATTCAGTGCCATCAAACAACTATACTATTGCAATATTGAATCAAATGTAAATTCAGTGCCCATCAAACAACTATTACAGGAGTCAAACACAAGATAGTATTTAATATTTTTAAATATTCCTATCACTATAAATTAAACATTTTAGGGTTATTTGATATAGTTCACAATGGGAAGCTTATTTTTAAGGTTATATAAGATTAGTTTTTTTTAATAGTATTAGGGTTTGGGAGGACATCCTGGTTTGATCAACCATATAGGATGTTAATAATGAATCAAATGGCAATCCACTGCCATCAAACAACTATCGCAAGAGCCAAACACAACAACAAGAACTGGAGCAACACCAACAGAACGTCCTTGATATTTTTGAATATTTCTTTAAATGCACTGAATGAATTATATGTGAAACATGTACAAATATTTTCTTTAAAATGCAGTGGATGAATTAAATGTGAAGCCCATTAATATTTTAATTTAATTTTTATTGATGCATTTAAAATATATGTGAAACTTGAGCATAATTTTTATTGATGCATTCAAAACATATGTGAATCTGGACTCCTAACCACGTTGTACCGTAATCTGCAGAGCTATCTCCCCGCGAATAGCCCTCCTGCGCTCATAAAACTGAGGAATGATGAGCTGGTTATTGATGCATTTAAAACATATGTGAAACTGGACTCCTAAGCGCGTTGTACCGTAATCTGCAGAGCTATCTCCCCGCGAATAGTCCTCCTGTGCTCATAAAACTGAGGAATGATGAGCTGAGAAACCTTAGAGGTGAATACGATGGAATGGCACAGACGAGGCGAATACGATGGAATGGTAGAGATGGGACATGTAACAGTCATAGTGGCAACGCTTCACATCCAACACTTCACATCATAAATTTGTGTTCACTGTTAATCTGAGAGCTAGATACTGAATGTGGAAATGAAGCGCTCTATACATATTAATCTTGCTTAATCAATTAAACATGGTTATTAATGGATAGGGAAATAATTCCTTAATCATATTAAATAAATGTGAAGTAAATGTGAAAAAGTAAACAAAAAAAACGTAAGCATTCATAAATGCAAATAAGTTACGAAATTAAATCTCATTCATTGATTTGGGATGCCATAAGATTGGAATTTGTAATTAAAAAGTTAATTAAACCATCAATTCCAATAGAGGATGCCTATAGACTTAATTAAGTATAAAAATAAGTTTAGATGTGTCGTATTTCTATTTTTTTTAAAGTGATAATATTTATTATAATTTAGCTGTAAATTAATTAATGAGAAGAAATTATTGATTACCATTTGTAAATATTAATCTTTAATCTATTTTTTAAGTTTAAGGAAAATTAGTTTTGAACTAATCAAAAGCAATTGTAGGTATTATTCCAATCAAATAGTATTTACAAGAAAGTTAGTTTCAAATATTGTGATCATGGAGGCTATATCACCTAGGTCATATGTTTTCAAGTAGCATATAACCTTAATTCCCAAATATGAGAATAAATACTACTTGTTACAATTTAACATCTTGCCCAAAAAACTACATCTAACTATTATATTTACAATATTTTACCTCTTAACCATTTTTTTTTTTAATGAGAAACATTAAAGTCTTTTACTTTTATATGTTTCAGATTATATATCTCCTACATCTAATAAGTAAAATGTAAAAATATTCGTCACATAATGACAAAACATGTCCATTAGTCATTAAAATGGGTGATTAAGATGATTAACATAATAATGATGGATCAAATTATTAATGCCAAGTTTAATAACTAAATATTTTTACTATAAGTTACGGGTGTTGATGTTGATGGTTTAGCCACTATGCTAAATTTTTTTATAGTAGCGCCATGTTTGCCCAAGGACTGTAATTATTGAATTGCCCCGGAGGGAAACCAATTAAGCTAGTGCCTTCTAAACCATACCCGATCCAAGATTTAGACATCAATTTTAAACATATGGAACCCAATTTCCCCATGGGGAAACCGATTCGTCTGAGTTTTTAGAAAATTAAGGACTGACTTATGATAGACACAAAGAGAATTGTTCAAAAGTACAATTGCCAAAATATAAACAAAACTAAAAACAAGCCATGTAGTCTGACACCTTTGCAGATGTCGTTGGCGCATGCATCCGACGTGTTGCATGCAACATTGTCCAATGTAGGTCCCTAGAGAGTCGAAGTCGAGCCCGTTGCCACGTTGTCCACTGTTGACATTTGGAGAGTCGAAACCAAGACCACCACCGAGGCCGTTATTGCACTGGGTGTCTGTTCTATGGAGTGTCGAGAGCCATGCAAAGATGAGAGTAGTTGCATAATTTGCGTCCCCTTCTTGCGGACCTCAATCACTAGGTCTTGCAAAATTGCAAGGCCATCTTGAAACTTTGCACATGTGACGCAATCCGAACAGGAGTGGGGCTGGTTTGGTGGTTTCTCTCGGTGGATGGAGGTGTCCTCCTATGGAGACTGGATCGGTGGTGAGTGCACTGGCGGTCACGCAGGAGATGAATTCTCAGGTGAATTTGGTGGGACGACCAAGGCAGGCTGCAAGGAAGAGGCCAAGTTTGGCAATGGCCCTGGGGAAAATCCCAGTGAGTTTCCCATGAAGTCAAACCACTTGAATATGCAAGCCCAAGGAAAGGATAGAGGCGAGAGGCCACTTTGGATCTCATAGGACTAGCCAAAGGAGGAGGGTGAAGAAGGTGGAGAGATGTGCGAAGGTGCGGGGATAGGATGAGGTCGTATGGCCATACATGGCATGTTTTGGTACCAATCCAAGCCCCTCTTATATTTCCCTCATAATCGAGGCATGGTCGAAGCAAGAAGAAGGTAAGAGGGCACTGAGAATTGGCTAGCATAGCAGGTAAGCACCAGGGAGGAGTGCAGACTGCGTGATGGCTCTGGTGAAAAGAGGAAGAGTTGATGAACCAACCAAGGAGCACCATGGTATGAATAATGTTGGAGAGGGAGGATGCACACGTGCATAGGTGACTACAATAATGAAGGCTCCATAGATTAGACGAGGAGGCAGAGAAGAGCGCACTCGAAATGTTAATGGCGCGCTGGTAGGAGTGAAGGTTGTGTAACTTCATGGTGTGGGAGGAGGGGAGATGCATGCGCCAAACACCTGGCTAGTACTGTGATAGCAGGCGTCGTCCCCTCCACTTTGACACCTATGCTCAACTAACACCCCATCTAGGGGAAACACTGTGCTAATTTAATTTAATATAAAAAAATTGATTGATTGATTGATTTTTTAACGATTTAATATATGATAAATGAGAAAATTTTGATGTTTCTGAATACCTACCGACTATAAAGTATTAGATCATGTACATGTAGCTACACCTAATATAGTGGATTTTATTTTAATAACCGAGGTAGTGTATTAGCTTGTTTCAGTAATTTATTTTATTTTATTTAATTAAAATTCTAGTTTTATCATGCGAGGACTAGGGTCAGGAGAGATTAGAGTAGATTTATGTATTAGCTTGTTGCAATGATTTGTTTTATTTTATTAGTTAATAATGCTATTTACATACACATAACATAAATTATTGACAACTAAGATTAATACTAATAAATTAATATTAATTTAAATATACTAATACTAATCCTTAACATACTAATTATGAATAATATTAGTATTAACGGTAGTCCATGCCTAAAACTAATTGCAATGTGGAGCATGATGTGCCCTACTAGTGAAGTTGCTTTAGGATTATGGCATTTCTTCTCAATATTTTAATTGAAAACATAACCAAATA
>SNQJ01S0019415.1:51213-70063 GCA_010110895.2 Picea sitchensis
ATAGAATTATGAAATATTTGCTCAAATAAGATTGTCTGTGCACTTTTCATTAATAATATAGTCTGTCGAGAAACAATAATAATTGAGTAATCAACATACAAAAATTGTGCACTCTTCATTAATAATACAGTCTGTGGAGAAACAATAATAATTGAGTAATCAACATACAAAAATTTAGCACAAGGATATGTTTTGTATATTCACCCTTAGCATAAATGGAAATAAATGATCATTGAGTTGAGGTGAACCTGCATTGTTTCTCATTTAACAATATTTATATGTATTGACATATTTGAAAGATTTAAGGATATCAATCATAACTCACATGTTGAGTGGATAATTATGGCTAGGTTAAAACTTTATTCGGATGGGAGTGTAACAATGTCTTTGAAATCCCAAGCTATCATCTCCACTTTCAAAAATATAACAAGGCGCCCTCTTTACCAAAGGACACGTTATCCTTAAAGTGGCACGTTATTAATTGCATGCACCAACGTTTTCACCATTGTGAAATAGTGAAACCTCAAATCCACAGTGAAACCTATCTGCTGATTTATCAAACTCGTTGCTCGCCGAAAAAGGGGAAAGTAAGTGTATTGTCGCATCTCTTGCCCTGGAAATTAAGATGAACTTGCCACGAAAGCGGAAGGATGGTTTGCTTTCCACCAACGTCTGGTTCGGGTGAAGCCACCTGGAGAGGACCCGCTTCCAGAACCCTTGCTATGCGGGCGGGCAGGGGTACCACTATTATGATTGTACCGTCGAGCCGAGCGTTGCCCAGAATACGATTTAGGAATTAAGACTGAGCTCGGTGCATTTCTCATTTAATGCAGGACTTATGCAGAAATCAGGTTTATATATAAACGAATTTGATGAAATGGAAATTGTGGTGGTGGGTTGTTTACTTCATAGCACTCTTGCTCTTCGAATAATAGGAGGAATAATATATGAGGAGAAACAATATACATAGTTTTTGGAAAGAATATTAGAATTGAGGAGAGCTTCCACGCACGCTAGGAGAGTATTGTGCCAAGTTAGAAGGCAGAACAAATAAGATCCTTCAACCATGTGTGTTAAAGCAACACATAATTACTTGGAAACTCTTTACGGAGAAGATCACAGGTATGCAAAAAATTGTGGAGATGAGAAGACGATGATGTTTAAACAAGGCATAAGAAGGGATTCAGTGTTTAAGAAGACATCATGGAGTGAGAAATTTCCCTAGACCAGAGCAAATTGCCAAAGGTAATAATCAAATCCATACTTTATAGATCCATACGTTATAGAGCTTAGGAGAGAGCCGAGATAGAACTTATAGGGAGCTGAGAAATAAGCTAGGTATTCCAGGACCTCCCAGCCAGACCTTTCGTCGGGGCCTTATTAAACTGGGTAAGTAGACTAGGGTTGAGTTGAGGAGTTCTCTTTATGTTTCGTTCGTAAGTAGGCTTCAACAAATGATCCCTAGTTTTCCAAGACTAATAGATGGACAACAAGCTTAAAAATGCAATTAGATGGACAACGAGAGAAATCTGTGTCCGTTTATTTAGGAATCAATACTATCTAAGAATATGGGAATGAATTCAATTGTAAAAAAGGAGGTCTTGAATCCCAAATGGGATGGGAAGGGGTGACTGCTTCTGAAAGGCTGCCTAGATCATTTGAGAGGGTTGCGTCCAAGATTTTAGTGCTCAACCTAAAGGGAGAGGACGAATCTTATAACAGATAATGCACATCAGGAATAGAGCTAGATAATGCACATCAGGAATAGAGCTACACAAAGAAAGACACGCCAGACTAGCAGAGTGGGCTCGACTTCGACTAGGCACGAGGGGAGCTGACTCTCACCATCACCAATGATACAATTAATAAATGATAACCTGACCTTAACACTAACTCTGTTTTTTGTGTCTGCTCGTTAGATTGGACCAATATTTTTAATTCATCTCCTGCTTTGCTAGCTAGTTGAACCTCCTGCTTTGCATTTCCTGCTTTGCTAGGTAGTTGCACCATCTTACCGTTTCATGAGCTAGAGAACCCCATTGTTTTTTCATGCAGTTTCAAAGCCATGACAATGGACTACGTATCAAGAAGTATGCATAAAATAATTATAACACATTTTTATCTTATTTATTGCTAACACTTGGTTGATACTTTCTACCAATTGATGCTTCGAAAGGGATAGTTCCCTGTTAGAGGGTACGTTGAATGCATATTTCGTGAATAGGCTAGAGTACCTGCCATAGGAAGCATTCTTTATTACTATAATTTTTTCCGTCCGAAAATATGGCTATTTGATAGACAAATACTAAAAGGCATAAATATTGATTTTATGGAAGATAATGCAACTTAAAACAGGGATCCCATGTCTTTTAAGAAAGGATTTTGTTCAGGAAGAAGTTAAGGAAGAAATATCAAATCATGAAGGAGATGACAAAGGGAAAGAAGTTTTAGATGATATTGACCAACTAAGTATAAATAGTTTGTGTAGTTGTGCATTTTTTGATATATTATGTGGTTGTCCTTTCACATATGAATAAAGAAAAAAAAGTTTGGTTGAGTTCATTTTATTTTTTTCATGTATTCTTATTGTATGTTGTTAAGTTATTGTTTCATTTAGTTCCAATGCCTTAATTATTATTATTATTATTTTCCATCCTTCAATTGGAGATTTGAATTTACTTTACTTCAATGAATTCTGTAACTAGAGGTTGCTAATTCAAATTCAAACTAACACGACAAAGAAAAGAAACTAATATAACTACATAAAGAAGATAACATATATTTAGATATTTACATTATAGATTAGTAAAATTGCTTCCTATTAACAATAGTTGTTCGTGGCACTTGACAATTCCATCACAGGAGGAGATATCATTAATTAATTGACCACCAAAAATGCTCTCCTTTGATTTTGTATCATTACAGCAGTTGGAAAAATAGATGCATGTGCAAAGATTGAGTGCACTAAGTGCAGCCATAAGCCAATAAAAGGTGATTTCGACTGCTCTGCAATTTGCAATTAACAATGGCACTTGACAATACCATCACAGTAGGAGATATCATTGATTAATTGACCACCAAAAATGCTCTCCTTTGATTTTGTATCATTACAGAAGCTGGAAAAATAGATGTATGTGCAAAGATTGAGTGCACTAAGTGCAGCCATAAGCCAATAAAAGGTGATTTCGACTGCTCTGCAATTAACAATGGCACTTGACAATACCATCACAGTAGGAGATATCATTGATTAATTGACCACCAAAAATGCTCTCCTTTGATTTTGTATCATTACAGCAGCTGGAAAAATAGATGTATGTGCAAAGATTGAGTGCACTAAGTGCAGCCATAAGCCAATAAAAGGTGATTTCGACTGCTCTGCAATTAACAATGGCACTTGACAATACCATCACAGTAGGAGATATCATTGATTAATTGACCACCAAAAATGCTCTCCTTTGATTTTGTATCATTACAGCAGCTGGAAAAATAGATGTATGTGCAAAGATTGAGTGCACTAAGTGCAACCATAAGCCAATAAAAGGTGATTTCGACTGCTCTGCAATTAACAAAGATATTGATAAAACATACATTACATAGCTTGTCACTGGTAAGATAATGCAATCTCTTGCATGTAGCTATGAATTACTTTATAGCTAGCATCACAGTTAGAAAATGTGTTAAATTAGATATTTAACATTGTGCATGGTTGTAGTGAAGTAGTGAGGTAGCAGGTGGGCAAGCTTTGAGCAGGTCATCTAGCTAGATAAAGTGGGGACCTCGGTTGCCACAATACACTATGGAAATATAGTCACGTAGTTGTGAACCAATTAAAAATTGTAATTGAGATATCTTCTAAATACAAAATTGTTTTTCAAAATAATATGAAATTTGATCTTAAAAATGAAAAAATAAATATCAGGTCCTGTTTACAAAATGAACAACTGTACCATGAAATAAGCGGTCAAAGATTGTTGACCGTCAAGCCAAAGCTAAAGTCTGAATTCATGTACCGTAAACTTTCACATTCCATTTATTAAATGATTCTTAAATCATTATTCCATTTATTAAACGATTCTTAAATCGTCTCCAATCTTCAAAAGCATAGAAATTCATTCTTATATGTTTAGCCTCCTCCCTCTAAATTCAGAAAGTGTTCGATTTATATCCTAAACAATTAGAGTTACGTTACTACTTAATCAACATAATGGAATGGAAAATAGAGTTTATATCCAAACAATTGAAGTTGCGTTACCATTTAATTAACAAAATGGAAAGTAGAGTTTATTGACCATTTAAAGATGGCTGGTGTGCCGCAGAGTTTACAGAAATGACCGACCATTTACACATATGGGTGTGCCTAAGAGTGCCACCTCAAAATTCATAGCGGGAGATGTGCGTTCACAAATGACATCTGATGTGTATTCGTATTTGGGGGCTTAGAAAGGCACAGTTTCAAGGAGAGTTATCATCACCAAATTCTTTGTTTCATTGTTGGCAATGCTGAAGCCATCTCGGTATTTGTAGAGGTGGTAGAAAGCTCTCAGAATGTCAAAAGCATGTTTCTTGGAGGAGATGGGAACATTGCTGTCTGGTTTGAGAAACTCCCAATTTAATTCCTTGATCTTCTCCTTTATCATGGTGTCGATCTCATTGAGAGCATCTTCCTCTGTTGCTCCAGGATTGTCTTTCATATAACACGATATAGACGAAGCTTCTTCTCCACGGCTCCTCTCTGCCTGCATTCACCGTACCATGCTATGTATTCAATATCATGCCATTCAAATTCAAAACCATAACCATGCCATGTATCCTATATCATGCAATCCAGATTCAAAACAAAAACCAGTCTTAAAATGAATTAAATGCAATGCTTTGCATTTGATTTGATATAGAAGGATGGAAGATGCCATCTCACCTTGTAGCCGCACACGTCACCTCGTAGTCGAAGGATAGAAGCTGCCAGGTCATTGAACCTGGATGGAAAATCAATCTCCTGCAGGATGTGAAGAGGAAGGGGAACATCCAACGTGAGAATGGGTTGCAGAGTGGCTGCTCGATACCCAAAACTCACCTTCCCGTTCTCTAAATACTCTTCAAACGTCGGTATATAACCGCTGGAGATCCACTTTGCTTCTTCCAAAAACGCATCAAATACCGCTTCCCACTGCACAGCACAGGAAAAGCAGCAAATTAAGTGAGCCTGGGCCTTGGATACTCCAATATATTGCAAACCTAACATTATCAGAAGGGAAGAAATATGTTTTTCACTGCAAATGTATCTATTGGTTAATATTTTCCATACGGTGTTTCGAGCATAGTTGAGCGTGTCTCGGCCTTGAGTCTTCTCCGCTTCTCGAGCCATTTGATTAACGCATTCGTAAAACACCATATATACTTCTTTTATATATTCTGGAAGGCACTCTGTGGCGGACGGATCTCATCTGATTATTATTACGTCAAAAGGTGTATATTTATTGGCACAATTAATGATCTTTTAATCTTATTTAACCTTAAAACTTAATCTGATGGCTATGCATTGAAGACGCTGGCATATTCTTAGTCATCCTCCAAAATCAATGGATCAAATTTAATCAATGGATCAGATTTATTGTTCATAATTTTCTTGCATTTATCAATGCATCCCTTAACATGTTTACTTTTTAACATTTACCTAATCACATTAAAAAATTACTGTAAAGATGTGTAATTGCCACGTTCCATTTATCAACCTAATACAGTCAAACATTTCATATTACCACACAGATTACCACAAAATTTTTATATTAAAAACATGCATTTTCAGTACACTACCTTTCGGCGTGAGTTATTATTTTTCTTCGATGAAATGAAATCATCACCACCTCTTAATTGCGGATGTGAAGAGTTCAAGCTCGTCCATCGTTCCGAAAGTTTCATAGATGTCATCCAGAACTATTTCAAGATAACACAATTTGGCAAAGCCCAATCTGAATGCAGAATGTTTGGGCTCAATCGCAATGCAAGAGGCCAAAGTCTAGAATTCCACATGACGATGCCTAGTGAATGTCAGTTGAGAGAAACCCTAATCTTTCCACCATCTGCAGAGGAATTAATTCGAATATTAGACCACTCAAATCCGAATTTGTCTGTAAAGAATCTATATAATATAATCCTGAAGACAGTTCATCACCTGGACACATGTTTTAACTCTCTCTGTTGTAAGGAGTGAAAGATATTGAACTCCAATTTTGCAAGTTGTAAAAGTTTCTCGGTCCTGAAAAGTAAAATGCAACGTAGATTTAACATTTAAATACCAGTAATTTAGATGACTTGATAAAACAGCGGGCCTACTCGAGTATATACTATACTTACTTAAGGCAGGGACTAGTGTCCTTTCCAAATATGTCGATATAATTCCTTGCTTCCCATCTCGGAAAATTTGTGAGCCAACCATATTCAAGAACATATTCTATCTGCCAGTCGCAATATTGTTGCGATTAAACATTTAAAAACATACAACAAAATATGCTATTTTGGTGAATTCGTATTGATACCGCTGCCTCACCTCTTCTGAAAGACTACCACTGGAGATCGGAACCGTTTTCAGGGCTTCTTTTAAATATGTTGAGAATATTTCAACGTCTTCCATAACTTTCTCCCCTGGAAAGGCAACGAGGGAGGCCCGAAATAAATTGAGAACGCCTCTCATCTCTTCCTCTGTCTGAGTATTGGCAGAGCAGGCAAACTGCCCATTTTGGTCTTTGAAAACATCTGAAATGAAATAAAATGAAAATGTCTATTAAAAGAGATATATGAGAGAGGTATATATATATATACTTTCTTAAACCAATGATTTACTAATAAAATGTGGATATATCTACCTGAGGACACCGGGTATCCGTGTAGTGGAAGAGTTCGAAAACCCAAGGCAGTTGAGTTGAGATCAGAAACAATACTCTCCCTCTCACATCCAATGCCTTTCTCGCTCCAATAACTGCAGGCCAAAATAATTTATCGTTATAATCATGTGTATTCCATATTATAAAGCATAACAAATAATGATGCTAAGGCTCGGGTGACTGGCTCGGGTGACTGATTAGCGACTAAGTAGCATATTTTAATATTTTTTAAGGTATATGTGGCAATAAGTTAGTGAATACAGTAATTTTTAAACACGATTAGGTAAATGTAAAAAAATAAACATATAAATGTATGTCTTTATAACAGCTAGGAAGTTAATGGATGAAATCAAAGCTATTCATTTATTGTGATGACTAAGAATATTCTAGGCATATTTAATCACATATTAAAAACTAAAAATCTATTAAATATATCCATTATCAATAAATGTACGCCTTTAAGGATAAACATAATGCAACGCTGATTTTATCTCATTTTTGAAATGCCTATCGATTCCCAACGTTAAACGTTGTCGACCGTCGAAAGGCCTTGAAGGAGATCATTTAGGGGAGTGACTCTAAGAGAATTGAACATCTCCTTTACTTCCCCAATAAGTCTCTCAGCACGTTCGCGGTAAGAAGGTGCCTGAAGTAAATTGGATCAGAAGAAAATTAATCGATTAATTGAATCCAAAGAAGGAATATGCAGAAAAATAAATTCAGTTGAAGTTGAAGCTAATTACGCACCCCATAAGGCGTTGAGAGGGACTGGATGAAATCGTCGTCCCAGAGATTGGAATGATAATCGCCTGTGCGTCTTTGTACACCATCATCATCAGATAGCTCATGCTCACGGATTTGCTGGACAGTTCGGATTGGTCTACGGAGGCCATGGGTACAACCGATCAGATAGAAAGGAGTGCCAATATTTCTGTGCTGGTTATCCCACGCTCAAAATTTCTGGTCTCTAAGATAAAATAGCTATTGTGTGGTACAAGCCTGTGGCTTCCTTTAGCTATTGTGTGGTAAAACCCTGTTGCTTGCTTTCCGTATATATACAGCTTCTTCCCATGAACGATTTCATTGCCGTGCCACACTGCCAGCTTAGCAACCAAGCGCCGCCTTTGTGGATACCAATCAAGTCTCCACACCCCTATGTGGACTAAATAATTTCAATAGAGCCCACTGGTTCGCTTTTATAGACTACATGATATTTATTTTGTAAGCTTATTGGAAAGTACATTATATTTATTTTTTAAACTTACAGGAAAGTACATACTTTTTGTGTGTATTATGGAAACTGCATTATTTTTGTGTATTGAAAAGTATTTCTTTAATTATTATTATGTTGCTGCCGTTCACCAGAAGAGATACATTGACACACCAGAGAATTGAACGCATGGCTTCATTACAAACAGCCAACAACTTGGCAGCGGGGATCCAACCTACTGGACTACCCAACGGCTATTATGCAGGTAACCATTTTGTGTAACTCAATTTTGTGCGTATCTCATGCACCCATCCTTTTAATTTTGTTTTTTAGATATTATTTTATATTAATAATGTTTATTTTAATTTATAATTTATTTTTGGTTGTAAATGAATCTCTTGTATATAACCTATATAATTTTGTGTACTTGTAAATCACATCAACTTTGAATTAAAGCTTTTTGAGCTTCCTCAAACTACACTTCAACTTGATTAGATCGCCTTCTTTAATAACAATGCCACTGTTGATAGCCAAATCTTTCAAACTATCAAGCCTACTATTCCTAGAGTGAAATTCAAGCGTAAGGCCTTAATCCCAATGCATAAACTTAGATACATTGATCCTACATCTGTAATAAATGAGAAAAAGATAAGAGTGAGATCAATGAAGCAAGGATAATGCTATGATAGAATTGTAAGCCCTGGATCATCTTACTATTCTTAAGTAGAAACTTAGACACCTCGAACGTACATTTGTAATAAATGAGGTGAGGTAAGTAGGGTTAGGACAATGTTATGATAGAATTATAAGCCTTTAATCATCCCATTGTTTTCCTAGATTTGACATTCATCCAAAATACACTATCTCCACTTTTATTAAATTATGATGAAACTAGATATAAAGTGCAAATAAGGCTTCAATTATGCGATTAAATGAAACCCAAACTATCTCTCAACTTGATGGAATCTTTTGAACAAAAGTGATGCAGTGTTAGATGTGACATTTTTTTAATTTGATCTAACGCTTTCCACAACAACTAATCTAATAAACCTTCCATCATTTTCAAGCCTAATTATAGTAACAAAATTGTATATGCATCTAGCTTGGTCTCTTGAATCTATTCTACATACAAAACAAGGAAACAAAGGGAAATGAATCACCAAAATTGTGCCTAGAACAAGAAATTCATGAGATGTCTTCATGAAATAGATCCACATACCTACATCACGAAGCAATTCCCATTATGCCAATACAAATAGAAAGAGAAAATCAATCCAAAATCATAGTGATTCTAACAAACATATACCCATAGTAGAGATCTAGCTAATTGATACATAAAAACACATACCCAAATTAAAATGTTTGATACATAAAAACACATACCCACATACCCAAATTAAAATGTTTGATACATAAAAACACATACCCAAATTAAAATGTTTGATTGTTAGTGTTTGTGCCCTTTTATACTCTTTGTTCACTACATAATAGAAGTTTCCTTGAGGATAAACATAAGAATCTAGGAGAAACAATGAATATGATGAAAATGAACAAGGGTAAACATCGAAGTTTACACAAAATCATTTTTAAACATAAATATATCAAGATAAATAAATTTTAAACCACTAACATTAGTGTGGTTACCTGTTTGACCAGAATCCTCTAGAGTAACCATTTTTTTAAAGGTTACATTTAGTCATTGTTTTAACCCCCAAATTTGAAAAGTGGTGCTACTTGTTAGGATACAAGGCTTACATTTGTAATAACATCACTTTATGACTTTAAGATGTGTTAATGTTTAGCTTTTTTTGTAAAGTGGTCTATTTCACATTCATAAGTGGAAATGCTTTTCTTAGTCAATAATGATATACAAAGAGGTAAACTCCATTGTAGTAAATGCACCAAATAATCATCATTTTCCCACTTTGCTTTGCTACTATTTTCTTTCTTTAAGTTATTAACCTCCCTAATAAATTAACCTCCCTAATAAATGATTAAATGATTCATTAAGGGATTGCACCTTGGTCAGCTCATAAATCTTTATGAATGGATCTTGCAATAGTGAATGAGAGCTCGGGGCTCCCCATGTGATTTGACCCGCCCAAAGCATTCTTCCCTTCTTTCGATCGCTGCTGATGAATGACCTGACCAGAGCCCAAGGAAGCCTGTCCACGAATAAATAACTAAGTTAAGGCAATAGTTTCTAAAGAAGTTCTGACGATCCATCCCATTCCCATGGTGGTTCCTCTTTCTTGTATCATAAACTTCCTCCATTAATTGCGTAGGCTGCTGAGGGCGGTAAATATTCAATCAAGGTTGTTCTTGGTGTGGTACCCAGCCAAATTCGGTAAAGCGAGTGGTTTTTTGGAAGGCCCATATCTAAGTTAAGGAGGTAATGGATCCGTCCGATCTCTATATCAATGTATGTAAGGTGATTCCTTCCTTTCAAATAAGGCAGGTGGCAGCATAACGAGTTCTAAGTCAAGGTGATTCCATCCATAAAGCCAGTTGCAGGCACCCGGCTTGGGTGGTTCCGGTCGATCCGAGAGACGTTCCAAACAGGCATTTTATAAAGGCACGAAGCAGGTTACCCAAGAAGTGGTGGTTTCGGTCGATCTTAAAAAAAAGGTTATAACAAATGCGTTTTTTTCTAAAGCAAATCCTCGTTTAGAGTGGGTCTGAGTATGATTCCATCCATTGGGGTTGAAAAATCAGTTTTTTTTTAATATATTTTTTTAACTCTTCATTATTATTTTTAAATTTGGAGATATTTTTTTTTTTTTTTTTTTAAAACTGGGGTTTTTATATTTTTTAACTCTTCATTATTATTTCAAATTTGGTATTTCTTTTTTTTTTTTGTAACTAGAATTTGGTAACAAACGTATTATTCATCACTGCTTAGAGTGGGTCTGAGTATGATTCCATCCATTGGGGTTGAAAATCATGTTTTTTTAATATATTTTTTTAACTCTTATTATTATTTTAAATTTGAGATATTTTTTTTTATTTTTTTTTTTTTTTTTGTAACTAGGGGAATCGGTAACAACGACACTATCGTAGTAAATCGGGGTGAGAATCTATCTTGAGACTTCTTTTTACATATTTCCTTCCATTTACACAGTACTTGCCAATCAATCTACACCCATGTGGGCTCTTTTAACTCTTTTTCAAATGTATATATCTCCTCCCTTTTTTATCCTTAATCCATTTATTTAGAAGAGTTATTCAAACATTCCCATGTGGGAAAGTTTTTAGTACCTTCATCAAGGAGTTTTCAATACCTTCATCATCTTTATCTTCACCTCGCTAAAATTAGGTATTATCAATGATTCCAATAGACAATATGGAAAATCCAAGTTGTTAAACATTAACTTATTACATATTGCATATCACTTGCCAAAACATGGATCTCTAGTAATAATGTCATAGAACCACTAGCTTCATTATCACTAATATAAAATAATGTTTTTCATTAAAAAAATATTATAAATTTACAACAACTTAGAGTGTAATTCATAGAGATTTTTTCTTTCTAACCATTCATTAATTCTTAAATGCTTATTAGAAATGAATTATTATGACATTAATTCTTAAATGGTTATTAGAAATGAATTATTATGAAAGGGTTTTTAAAAGAGTCGATATTCCAATGATTTTTAATGGAAAAATGTTAGAAAACTATGCAAAGTGGTAGAACCATGGTCAAAGTTTCTGAAATCAGTTTATATAGTTTTGACATTATGGTGCCTTTGAACATCTCTTTGTTCTGTTTGCTAATAAATGTATTAAATATGTGACTTTCCATCCAGAAATGGTTAAAAATGTGTTGAAATATTTTATAATAATAATGAAATTCATTTTTTTCTCTAGAAAAGAGTCAAGGTAATAAATATTATAAAAGATATTAAAATAAAATCCATTTTCTTATAAGAGTGAAGGGCGCATGTGGCCAAATATTATAAAAATACAAAAGAATATTATTCAATAAAGAAACAACTGTGTGAAATCTATTTTTTCCAAATATTATAAAAATATCAAAACAATATCATTCAATAGAGAAATAACTGTGTGAAATCCATTTTTGTCTCTGGAAAAGAGTCAAGGTAACCAAATATTATAAAAGATATTAAAACAAAATCCATTTTTGTCCAGAGTGAAGGTGACCAAATATTATAAAAAATATCAAAACAATATCATTCAATAGAGAAATAACTGTGTTGAAATATCTTGTAATAACAATGAAATCCATGTTTGTCTGGTTGAAAAGAGACCAAATAGTATACAGAAAAAGATGAAAAACAATATCATTTAATTTAAATTCTATATTCAAGACCTAATTTAAATTCTAATATGTAGAATATTAGAATATTTTTATCCCTGAAAAGAACAATGGTTGCGTCTCATACTGATGGAGCACAAGGGTTGGTGCGTGCAATTGAGAGCGCGGAGGTTGGTTCTCTACGTGTCATCAGTTATATAATTTTTTACATCATTTTATTAAAGATTTTTTTATAATTTTATTTTTTTATTAAAATTGATTTAATTATATAGAAAGAGCGACTACTCATACAGTTGGGTGTGTAAGAAAGTATCATAAATTAAAAAATTAAGTATGAAAATAAGTTTAGATGTGTCGTATTTCTATTTTTTTTAAGTTGTAAATTAATTAATGAGAAGAAATTATTGATTACCATTTGTAAATATTGATTTTTAATTTATTTTTTTAAGTTTAAAGAAAACTAGTTTTGAATTAATTGTAGATTTTATTCCAAGTAAATAGTATTTACACAAAAGTTACTTTTAAATATTGTTATCATAGAGGGCATATGTTTTCAAGTATCAAATAACATGAATCCTCTCAAATATGAGAATAAATACTACTTGTTACAATTTAACATCTTGCCCAAAAAAAACCACATCTAATTATTACATCTACAATATTTTACCTCTCACCCATTTTTTTTTTTTAATGAGAAACATTAAAGTCTTTTACTTTTATATGTTTCTGATTATATATCTCTTACATCTACCCACAAAATAAGTAAAATGTAAAAAGATTAGTCAAAGAATAACAAAACATGTCCATTAATAATTAAAATGGGGATTAAGATGATTAACATAATAATGATGGATCAAATTATTAATGCCAAGTTTAATAACTATTCAATATTTTTACTATAAATTACAGGTGTTGATGTTGATGGTTTAGCCACTATGCTAATTTTTTTTATAGTAACGCCATGTTTGCCCGAGGACTGTAATTATTGAATTGCCTTGGAGGGAAACCAATTTTGCCAGTGCCTTCTAAACCATAACCAACCCAAGATTTAGACATCAGTTTTAAACATCTTGAACCGAATTTCATTGTGGGGAAACCGATTCGTTCGAGCTTCTAGAAAATTTAGGACTGACTTATGACATAAAAAAAGAGAATTGTTCAAAAGTACAATTGTCAAAATATATAAAAAACTAAAACAGGCCCTGTAGTCTGACACCTGTGCAGATGTCGTGGCTCATGCAGCTGACGTGTTGCATGCAACATTGTCCAATGTAGGTGCCTGGAGAGCCGAAGTCGATCCCATTGCCACGTTGTCCACTGCTGACATTTGGAGAGCCAGAACCAAGACCGTCGTCGAGGCCGCTGGTGCACTAGGCGTCTGTTCTATGGAGTGTTGAGAGCCATGCTGAGAGGAGAGAAGTTGCATAATTTGCATCCCATTCTTGTCCAGAATATCTAGGCGGAACCGTAGATCGTCCACTTCCTTATGGACCTCGAACACCAGGTCTTGCAGAATTGCAAGGTCGTCTTGAAACTTTGCACAGGTGGCGCAATCCGAACAGGAGTGGGGTTGGTTTGACGGTTTCTCCCAGTGGATGGAGGTGTCCTTTTATGGAGACTGGATTGGTGGTGAGTGCACTGGCGGTGGCGCAGGAGATGAATTCTTAGGTGAATTTGGTGGGATGACCAAGGTAGGTTGCGAGGAAGAGGCCAAGTCTGGCAATGGCCCTAGGGAAAATCCCAGTGAGTTTCCCAGGAGGTTGAACCACTAGACTCTGCAAGCCCAAGGCAAGGATAGAGATGGGAGGCCACTTTGGCTCTGAGAGGACTAGCTAGAGGAGGAGGGCGAAGAAAGTGGAGAGTTGTTTGAAGGTGTGGGGGCAAGATGAGGTCGAATGGCCATGCATGGCCTGTTTTGGTACCAAGTTGAGCCCCTCTTGGGTTTCCCCCACAATCGAGGCATGGCCGAAGCAAGAAGAAGGTAAGAGGGCACTGAGAATTGGCTAACATAGCAGGTAAGCACCAGGGAGGAGTGCATACCACGTGATAGCTCTAGTGAAAAGAAGAAGAAATGATGAACCAGTCGAGGAGCGCCATGGCATAAATAATGTTGGAGAGGGAGGACACACATGCACAAAGGTGACTACAATAATGAAGGCTCTATAGATTAGATGAGGAGGCAGAGAAGAGCGCGCGCCAGTCACGTGACTAGTACTGCGCTGAAAGGTGTCGTCCCCTCCACTTTTACAACTGTTCTCAACTATCACCCCATCCGAAGAAGCCACTATGCTAATTTAATTTAATATAAAAAAATTAATCGATTAATTTATTTTTTAACGATTTTATATATGATAAATGAGAAAATTTTATGTTTCTGAATACCTACCTATTGTAAAGTATTAGATCATGTTCTAGCTACACGTAATATAATGAATTTTATTTTAATAAACGAGGTAGTGTATATTAGCGTGTTGCAGTGATTTGTTTTATTTTATTTAATTAAAATTTCAGTTTTATCATGCGATGACTAGGGTTGGGAGAGATCATAGTAGATTTATGTATTAGCTTGTTGCAATGATTTGTTTTATTTTATTAGTCCCTGCCTTAGGCAAGGGACTCACTGCCTTGGTCTATTTTAGTGGATTAATTGGTGCATTTTGGTAACTTTTAAATAAAATTTTCACTGTTTTGAAAAAGTATTTATAATTTGAATTATTTAAAAAAATACAATTTTTTTTATATATTTTATAAGCATTGTGATGAGACTTTATTAACCCTTAGCCCTGGTATGTTCTCGTTTATGAGAAATAATAAATAATTTAAAACTATAAAATTTACAAAATAACCACGTAGAAGCTATTGTTTCTATCGATGTATTCACTGCAGTGCTCTACTTGCTGCAATCGATGTTATGCAGTGTATGCCTGCACTCGTCAGTGCAGTCAATGTTATGTGATTGATGTCAGCTCCTCCTCATTGTAGTTGATGCCAACGCCTCACCACCAACTCTTCACAGCCATGAAGATGCTAAAACTCCAACTTCTCCTCATTGTAGTGGCAACTCTTCACTGCCTTGAAGATGGTAAAACACATTGAGTCAATGCTTGTACATTGATAATCTATAATACTAGTGCACACTTCCGTCGGAATTACAGAGTATTTCCCAACTAGTACCCAATTATGTTGTCTATGAATCCAACTTAGCGTCCGTATTTCTTTTGTCAATGAATCCGAGGAAGACTGTGCAACCCATGGAACTGATCCTTTGAAGAACTGTGTGCACAAAGAATTTTGCAACAGAGAGAGCTATTTGAATCTCTTTCTGCTAGAGAAACGAATCCACCTACTAGAAGACCAATTATTTATATATATAAATTATAAGCATGTTCAAGTGTAAGTAATTGTTTTTTATATTTTTTATTTTAAAGAATAAAAAGTGCATTATGTTAATAATGACTAAAATGTGTATTATATTTATCTTGTCAAGAACATTGTCATGTTAATAATGAATAATACATAAAATTTTGGGATTTTTTTTAATTAGGTTAAGTTTAGACCATTGTTATGTTAATAATGACTAAAATGTGCATTATATTTGTCTTGTCAACATCATTGTCATGTTAATAATGACTATGCTTAAGATTTTATGATTACCTTAATTAAATTTATGAAATATATATATATAAAAAAGTTAAATTTAAAATTCATTAATTCAAACTTTTTTACAACTATTTCCCTTGTTTAATTAAAATTCTAATATTATCATGAAAGGACTAGGATTAGAACTAGGGTTGAGAGAGATCAAAGTAGATTTAAGGAATTTTATTTCATGATTTCCAAAACATTAATATAATTTTATTTTCCTAATGATCCAAATTTATACAAAATTAAAGTTAGAGTAGTGAAATGTATATTTTGAGATCAAGGTTGGTATGTGGAACCTTATTTTCATCAAAAACAATTTCCATTCTCTAATCTTAAAATCCTAGAGAATGATTAAAACCAGCGAAATGCCTTTGTGCAATGAAAAGTCAGCTCCATGGCTGTTTGTTGATTAGGGCTTTCACCGTGCTGGGCAGGAAGTTAGCTGTATGGAACATTGAGCGTTAAATTAGGGTTTAAGCGGAAGGGCTTGTCAACTGAAGGGGTGCGATCCTAAATTGAAGAAATATCGTTATTGATATCAAGAAAATCCATAACGAACATAAAGTAGTTATACGCAAAAACAATAAACTGGAATGGATCTGCCCTAACGTTTGTGTGGAAGCTGCAAGAGCGCCCACCACAGAAGCAGCAGGAATCAACAGGGGCCCCTGGATATCCACCATCTTTCTTCTGTTTACAGTTACTGAGACACGAGAAATACTCTTCGCAGACAATAATCTTTTCGTGTTTGTAGCTTGTAAATTCGAAGTCAAGGGATGGACGAGACAGAGATTAAAAGGAAAGAGGTGGATATCCAGGAGGCATCGTCCAGTTCCATTTTGGCTTCTTCATCATCACCCGTTGATCTCAAGAAGAGAAGAGTGGGGGCTGCTGCTTCTGCTGAACTCATAAAAGAAAATATTAATGTTCTCAGGGATTTCATAAATAGCGATGGTTACGAACCAGAGAAGATAAAAGCCATTGAAGCTCTCGAGGGAATTCTTCCCGGTGACGAGGGGCCGTGTGTTAACATAATGTTCGAAGAAGGAATCACTTCTCTATTGATTGAACAGATTAGTGAAACCGCTTCCCCTTCAGGCAGCGACAGTGCTCGAGAGGTTCTGGAAGAGCGTGCCGTGAGTCTGTTGAGAGACCTTGTCACGGTGGAGGCAGAGGTTGGAAGAGTTATGATAGAGGGAGGAGCGATTCCCCGTTTATTTCGATTGTTAAGAAGGGAGCACAGACATGCTGACGATGAGGTACCTCTTCGTCTGAAGAGGGTTGTTTTCCAGACACTTGAATTAATAGCGCGGTATTGGGCAAAGGATTTACTGAGACGTCTACTTGTGCAGAGGGATTATGATGATGGTGTGGATATTGTACGGGGTTTGATGTCGCCCGATCGGAGAGTACAAGTTTTCGCTTGTAATATTTTGGGGTCTTTAGCAGCGAGCAGTGTAGGCCAGCAGGTTTTTGTGTCAGCCGACTGTGCTACTCAACTAGCGGTGATGCTCTCTTCTAAGGTCGACCTGGTCCGATCCGTTGCTGCAGGTATTAATCATGACCATGTTTAACTTAAGTCTCACGACTCTGATTTCGAACCCAGAAAAGATTTCTTTCACGGATCGATAGTATTTAGCATATTTTAAGATAATTTAGATTATTTTAATCTCTAAAAATAAATAAATTAATTCCGGGTTCATTTAGTAAGAATGGAGCATAAGTAAATTGGGGTGAGAATTCAATTTGAGAACTTATTTTTTACAATTTTCTTTCCATTTACAAGGTACTTGCCAATTGGTCTACACCATTGTTGTTGGAAGGAATGATTGTTACCCACAAGTAAATCAGGTTGAGAATCCAACTTGAAACCTCATTTTTTACAAATTTCCTTCCATTTTCACGACACTTTGTCAGTGGACCTTGTCGAGGAATGATTGCTACCCTCTTCACTCAATTTCAATTTCTTATAAGTGACATGTTATGCTCTTAAATGGGTGTACAAGATGCTCTTATTGTTGAACCTTGTTATATTCTCTCACAAATTCCTAAAATATTAAAAAATATTTTCAACATTATTTAATATAAATTTATATATTCAAATTTTAAATATATTAAAACCTATAATATATGGCATTGGTTGTTGTTATGTTTAAATAATTTTTTTTATATAAAATATGTAATATTTGATATTTTCATATTTTAAAAGATAATGAATTAAATTTTAAATATATATTTTTTAATTTTTATTTTAAATATTGAAACATATTTGATTTTTGATAAAAATAAAATTGATTTTTTTTTAAGTATCTAAATAAAGAATTAACTCTATATTAAATGAGGACAATATAGAAGATTTAATTCTGACTCTTAAAAATAAAGAAAACAATATGATTCTCTTGAGAGAACGGAATTTCTCCCTTAAAAATCTTAAACAATATGATTCTCTTGAGAGAATGGATTTCCTTCCTTAAAAATATTTATGAATTTATTGATGTTGTGGACATAACTAGTGAATCAAGGAAGAGATGACTTAGCAAAATATAAAAAATATCATCAAAAATATCTCTCTTCTAATTATGGTCAGATTGCTAAAATAATAACCTAAAATAAAAACAATTTCATTTAATAGTCAATTTTTGTTTGCTAGGTGGTCTTCTAAAATAATAACCTAAAATAAGAACAATCACTTGAATCAAGGAAGAGATTCAAGGTAGAGATCCCAATCACTTGAATCAAGGAAGAGATTCAAGGTAGAGATCCACTCTGAAATCAAGGAAGAGATCACTTAGCAAATTATAAAAAATTATGGGACTAGCATTGCTAAAATAATAACCT
>SNQJ01S0019415.1:70113-85516 GCA_010110895.2 Picea sitchensis
CTTTAGCAGCGAGCAGTGTAGGCCAGCAGGTTTTTGTGTCAGCCGACTGTGCTACTCAACTAGCGGTGATGCTCTCTTCTAAGGTCGACCTGGTCCGATCCGTTGCTGCAGGTATTAATCATGACCATGTTTAACTTAAGTCTCACGACTCTGATTTCGAACCCAGAAAAGATTTATTTCACGGATCGATAGTATTTAGCATATTTTAAGATAATTTAAATTATTTTAATCTCTAAAAATAAATAAATTAATTTCTGGGTTCATTTAGTAAGAATGGAGCACGAGTAAATTGGGGTGAGAATATAATTTGAGAACTTATTTTTTACAAATTTCTTTCTATTTACATGGCACTTGCTAATTGGTCTACACCATTGTGGTTGGAAGGAATGCTTGTTACCCACAAGTAAATCAGGGTGAGAATCCAACTTGAGACCTCATTTTTTACAAATTTCCTTTCATTTACACGACACTTTGTCAATGGACCTGTGTCGAGGAATGATTCTTACCCTCTTCACTCAATTTCAATTTCTTATAAGTGACATATTGTGCTTTTAAATGAGTATACAAAATACTCTTATTGTTGAGCTTTCCTATATTCTTTCACAAATTCCTAAAAAATTAAAAAATATATTAAAAAATTCAAAATTTTAAATTCAAAAATATATTAATAAATTAAAAAATTCAAATTTTAAATATATTAAAACCTATAATATATGGCATTGGTTGTTGTTATGTTTAAATAAATTTTTATATAAAACATGTAATATTTGATATTTTCATATTTTAAAAGATAATGAATTAAATTTTAAATATATTCTTTTAAATTTTTATTTTAAATATTGAAACATATTTGATTTTTGATAAAAATAAAATTGATCTCTCTTTTAAGTATCTAAACAAAGAATTAACTCTATATTAAATGAAGGACAATATTGAAGACTCTTTATCATGATATGATAAAGAGAGTAGCATAAGGATTTAAATTGATCTTTCTTTTAAGTATCTAAATAAAGAATTAACTCTATATTAAATGAAGGATAATATTGAAGACTCTTTATCATGATATGATAAAGAGAGTAGCAGAAATAGAGAAATTATAATATAATTTCTCTACCTAAAAGGTGGGAGGGGGGAGCATTAATAGAAAAATTATAACAAAAGTATTATATAAATAGAAAGTAAGAGAAGATTTTGGGTCTATCTTAGTTAGATTCTAAGAAATCTACAGACTCTTAAAAATAAAGAAAACAATATGATTCTCTTGAGAGAACGGAATTTCTTCCTTAAAAATCTTAAACAATATGATTCCCTTGAGAGAATGGATTTCCTTCCTTAAAAATATTTATGAATTCATTGATGTTGTGGACATAACTAGTGAATCAAGGAAGAGATCACTTAGCAAAATATAAAAAATATCATCAAAAATATCTCTCTTCTAATTATGGTCAGCATTGCTAAAATAATAACCTAAAATAAAAACAATTTCATTTAATAGTCAATTTTTGTTTGCTAGGTGGTCTTCTAAAATAATAACCTAAAATAAGAACAATCACTTGAATCAAGGAAGAGATTCAAGGTAGAGATCCACTCTGAAATCAAAGAAGAGATCACTTAGCAAAATATCAAAAATATCTCTCTTCTAATTATGGGACTAGCATTGCTAAAATAATAACCTAAAATAAAAACAATCTCATTTAATAGTCATTTTTTGTTTGCTAGGTGGTCTTTTAAAATAATAACCTAAAATAAAAACAATCTCATTTAATAGTCCATTTTTGTTTGCTAGCTGGTCTTCTAAAATAATAACCTAAAATAAGAACAATCTGTTTAATAGTTCCATTTTTGTTTACTAGGTGACCCAAGTTCACAAACAAAAAAAAATTAGAGCTACAATAAATATGCTTTTATAAATTTGTCCTTATCCACTCCTCCCTTCACCATGTGTAAGCTTCTTCTTAAATATTTATATATTCTTATTTTTCTTAAATATTTATATATTTTTATTTTTATGTTTTTTTATTTGATATAGGTGTATTTCAATAATATTGATGAGTGAGTTAGAATTCTCTAATAAGANAACAGTTAACTATACCATAACGTGAATGTTGCATGGACGGCTGCTGCAGGTACTATCATGAGTCTATGCTTCTCCGAGCAAGATGATTTTGAATACACAGTAAAAACCTTTATTAGAAACGGGGTTTTGCAGCAAATTGTGCACATGCTACACGATTCAAACGAAGAATGCAGATCGTTAGCAACACGGCTGTTGACGAGGTTCCTTGGGCGACGGGTAGCTCTCACAACGACGTTTACGCTAGCGGGTGCCGTGAGGCCCCTCATTCTGATGCTCGATCGGCCCCGTCTGCTGAAAGAGGCTACTTTCGCTCTAAACCATCTGTCGATAAGCGTCCAGGCCGAGGCCGTCAATTATCAAATTTTACTAGAGGGAGGCCTGGCGGCATTGATGACGGCCTTCCGCTTGCCCGACGTGCAGAGAGACCGGGAGCTCGTGCTCGTCCTTGCTGCGCTCTTGTTCCGGGTGGCAAGCTACAGGGACGGGTTTGTTTTCTTCGTCAAGATGGGAGGCCTTAGGATGCTCAGAACCACAGAGATGCACGAGGAGGATGTGAGAGATATGGCCTTCACTTACTTGGGTCACATGGAGATTCTAATGCTGGGCGAGGCTGATGAGTACAATGCCAAGAGTCTCGTTTTAGCTGCCAGGGAAGCCGACGCAGGGGACGAGCTTGGATCACTGTGTGTTCATGGGCTCGCTGTCTTGGCAAACCCTACTAAATTTGGAGCCATTTTTGTCTATCACAATTTGTTGGAGATTCTTCTTGATCTTTACGGCCGGTTTTTCAATGAAGCCCAGCAGCAGGAAGGAGCCGAAGCTCTCTACAGTATCGCACGTCGGTCCAGGGAGTTTCTGCAAAGGCATGTTTTGGCCAATAACCTTGACGTGAGGGAGATAGTCGACGAAGCTCTCAATTATCAATCCCACACAGCGCAGCCGGATCCTCATCCGACGACAGAAGTCGGCGCCCTAGACTTCGACGTAACGTTCTTGCTCGACAATAACACGAAACCAATCCTCGCCCACAAGAGCGTGCTTAGGAAGGTGTCCCGAGTATTCGAAGTATTGCTAGAGGATGACTACTTCCAGTCGACCGGTGGGGTTATCCCNTGAGGGAGATAGTCGACGAAGCTCTCAATTATCAATTCGACACAGCGCAGCCGGATCCTCATCCGACGACAGAAGTCGGAGCCCTAGACTTCGACGTAACGTTCTTGCTCGACAATAACACGAAACCAATCCTCGCCCACAAGAGCGTGCTTAGGAAGGTGTCCCGAGTATTCGAAGTATTGCTAGAGGATGACTACTTCCAGTCGACCGGTGGGGTTATCCCTGTTGACAATATAGGTTTTTCAGCGTTTAAATCGGTCATGCAATTCATCTATACAGGTCGTCTGCGCGAAGACACCACGCTCCATGAGTACTGCGACATTTTCATAGCCGCCGACTTCTATGACGTGATTTCACTGAAGCGAGTCTGTGAATTGTTCATTGCTCGTCATCACGTCGTCCAGGAGACCGTTGCAGACGTCTACGAGTTTGGTGAGAGGTATGATTCGAAGCTGTTGATTCACGTCTGCATCCTCTTCCTTTTGGAGCATCATCAGCAGGTCCGCTCCCTCTCTGGGTATCGTACTCTTGTCGAGAAAACAATTCCAGAGATGCGTCGATGGTTTCCCACGTTCATTCCAGGGCCACAGCATGGATTCATCGCGCCGTTGTCTGGACTGTAAAATAATCGAATACTTCCCTCATGACTAATTGTCTAACAATTATAAAAATTTATTCGAAATTTTTACAAATACTGAAACAATTTAGAGACTAGTTTTGCCAGAGTCATTCTTTTTGACCCTCCATTCATTATTGAAATTTAGCGAACTGTTTTAGACTGTTGGCCCATGACAAAATATTTATGCAGCTCTTCCACACCGATCATTGAGTATTAACATTTACCGACTATTGATTATTCACATTGACTGGGAAAAATATTTAAGACCCTGTAAATTGCACTCAGACTGATTTAAGTTTTTTTTGGTTTAAAAGTTGAGATTTTCACTAATTTTGATTATCGAGAAAACACATTTTTAACCATTAAATCAATTTAAACTATACCTTTTTATAATAATTTATTGTATAATTACAATTTATTCAACTCAACATACTGAACCACTAAATACATTGAATATAAATAACAAATTAGATTAAAAAATAGAGTCTCTTTACATGATATCATGATATCCATATAAAATTTGACAACAAACATAAAACTGGAAGAAAAACATGACAAACACAATAGATACCCAAGAAATTTGGTCTTATTGCAAAGAGTACATTCCTTTCAATTACTTATAAAACATGGGAAATACAATAAGTTGTTTAAGAATTTTATTCTAATAGAAAAGAGCATGCTAAAACATGAGAAATATAATAAATTGTTTAAGAATTTTATTCCAAGGAAAAAGAGTAAAACATGAGAAATACAATAAGTTGTTTAAGAATTTTATTCTAAGGAAAAAGAGCATGCTACCTCATTGGAGATTTAAGAATTTTAATCTTTTGGAAAATAGCATGTACTTTGAAAAATAGCATTTACTTCATTGGATGCATGCCAAAATTATTATATTATAATATATTTGTTTTAAAGTAATTTAAAATTATAATAGATAGAGGGTGGGAGAGGAGAACATTATTAGAAAAAGTGTTTTATAACAAAACACTTTTTCTAATAATGTCCCCCCTCTCACTTTCTAGGGGGTCTTATTAAAAAAAGTATTTTATTATACAACACTTTTTCTAATAATGCTTCCCCCTCCCATCCTCTATAGAGGGTGGGAGGGTAGAAAGGAGAGGTATTATTAGAAAAAGTGTTTTATTACCCTCTATACTCAAGAAATTTGATCTTATTGCAAAAAGTACATTCATTTTAAGTACTTATAAAACATGGAGAATACAATAAATTTTTTAAGAATTTTATTCTAATAGAAAAGAGAAGAGCATACTAAAACATGAGAAATACAATAAGTTGTTTAAGAATTTTATTTTAAGGAAAAATAGCATGCTATAAGTTGTTTAAGAATTTTATTCTAAGGAAAAAAGCATGCTACTTCATTCGAGACTTAAAAATTTTATTCTTATGCAAAATAACATGTATTTTATAGGATGCATGCCAAATTTATTTATATTATAATATATTTATTTTAAAATAATTTAAAATTATAATTTTTTAAAATTATTTATTTCATGTAAATAAAAAAATATCAATATTTTTACTGAATTAACATATTATGATAATTTTAGGTGTTATTGCTTTAATGACCACTAGAAAAGCATTTATTTGAAGTATGGGGATTATAATGAATAATTTGAGACTAAAATGAATAATTAAATAAAGGGGTTGGATACATATTAAGGCTTTAACTTTCTAATAAAATTGGATGACATGATCCATAATTTTCATCAGATATTTCTAAAATATAGGGTTACTTCTTCAAGAACTGCAAAACTTGTTCAGAGCATACATAAATCATAGGGAATATTTTATTGCCAAATTAAGAAACAACTTAATAACTTTGTAAACTCTATGAAAAATATGGGTGTTTCACATGTTGAAGGAACCATGAAATAATATCAAGGGGAATTTAAACATAGTTTCATGCCCAATTCCTCAAAAAACCATCTTATGATGTTAACAAGGGCGATTCAAAGCCACCCCATCAAAATGAATCCAATAAATAGAATGTGGTTACTTATCCTCCCACTTGTCCCATCCTCCTCAATCCTTTTGGTACTCAACAAGAATGGAGTTTAATCATATTTCTCCCACCCCTCATGTGGCATTCATTGTTTTTACTCTATTTAGGTTATGTTATATGACAACATCTCCTCCCTCATATTGGATTGTAAGTGCCTCTCAATGCAAAAATGGACAATTAAGGGTGAGTGAGGGGGGCTTTCATCAACCCAAAAGGAAACATAGAACTAATTTTTTCCTAAGCACTAAGAAGTACAATGAACAATGTAACAAAAATGTTGGTGCTTTATTAGGCTTGACATTACAGGTTTAGAAAATGTTATTATTAGGAGATTATGCCATTGTCATAATGCATATGCGATGCAACACATATTCATAGTAGGATATTCTCCTTGCAAGGATCATCTCCAGGTCTCAAGGTCCATTTGAAGAACTTGGAGACATTGATTTTTTAAAAGTTTTAAGAAAACACAACCATCTTGTCAGCGATGGCATATTTTTATTGATGTTTAGCTCTCTGGGTTTCTGACAACTGGTGTTTTTAGCCTTCCCCTAGTAAGTGATGTTGAAATGTCTGCAATGGAAGAACCTCTATTTTTTCCTCAACATTTGTTCTCTTCATTGTGTTGAAGTATGGGGTGTTGTCGTTGGTTCATGGTATAATTTTTGGTGTATCAATGAGGTTGAGGATCCCTCAAATCTTTCCAAGATCTTGTGGTTAAGTGTGTTAGACATCTCATCTTCTCTTCATGGTAGTCCCAATTGTATTAGAGAACGTTAGGGAGAGCTTATTTTGCATGATATAGTTTTTGTTGTGTGTGGCGTAAGGGGAATCAAAAGTTATGGGAGAGGTCATAGAGTTAAAAGTGGATCTAAACAACTATGGCAACATTTGGTGAAAGAAGAGTGAGAGTATATGGACTCAAGTATGAGTGGGATACAGTTCAATAGATGTTGGAATTCACTGCTCAATTGTCTAAGCTTCGAGAAAGACAAGTTCATGAACAATCATCAACAAAAATATGAAACTATAGAAGCCACAATCATCAACAAAAATATGAAGCTATAGAAGCCAAGATGGATACTTTATTCAAACCCGTAGTATTCAAATTTGTAGAGATTCCTTTCTGTTTTATGGAGCCTTCACATTTCTCCGCCCTCTTTCTAAACTTTAATCTTGGCTCCTTTCATCATTTTCCAGCTTAGTCAACAGAGGAATGTTTTTTTCATGCAACATCTTGGTTTACATTAAGAGAGATCACCTCAATATTTAGAAGCCAAAGAGAACTTCAATTTTTGGGGTGAACTATCATGTTGGTGGAAAGGAAGAAGAAGAAGAAGCTCCAAGTGAGCCTCACTATATGTAGTTCTTAATGTTAATTATTTTTCGTAAAGAAATTTTGTTATTAGGACAATATATTCAACATTAAGTGAGTGATGTCTATAGCCATAGGACATTGCATCTAGTTTCAATTTGTATGGTATATGTAACATTTTTTGGGATGAATCCCTTATCCAACACAACATTCAAAAGTTCATGTAAGGTCTACATTTTTCCTACCTTGTGTAGACCACGAATATAGAATGGTGGTGAATCATGACCATAATACTTTCCATTTATAATTAATCACAATGCCCCATTTTATTTATCATAACAATTATGTTTGGAATTGTTACATGTGTGAATTTGTACATAAGTTACTTGGATTTTATTTTCAAATGGTTAAAAAAAGGTATTGGACAAATTTGAAGATTGTTAGGATATTTAGACACTTAGGAATTAGTTAAGATCAACTTGATCTAATATGTCTTTAGGTAAAAATGTGTTTTTAATGTGTTTTTTTAGTACGCATTTGTAATTATATAATCCGAGAGTCACCATATGTTCTAGATAGAGTGATCTCATGACTCATATTCTCTTTGATCTTAATGATTGCATTGATCTGTGGTGCACCCGATTGGTCCATGATCGTTATTTAAAGAGCATGGAGGGTCATTTGTTGATGATAAATTATGAAAAAATATATTGTAAAATGTTTTTGTTTTTCATTAATATATTGCATCAACTCACCATGTTGGTTATGGCCATGGACTGTTTCCTGTTTGAAGGTTTTAACCACGTAAAAATATTAATTTGTTGATTTGGATCTTGTTTTGTGAGTGGGTATTGAAGATGTTGATCCTTATATGTTGGAATACCTTGTTTTTTCGAACATGGTATTAGAGTCTGTTTGAAGACCCACTCCCATTGTAGATCAAGATATTGAAGTCGTGTTGCCACATTTTTGTTTTATTCTATTTCCATACATTTTTAGCTGGATAAGATTGTTTCATTGTGTATGGAGTTCTTATTTTAGTTTGAAACGCTTTTCATTTCACTTGAAAAAAGTTTCTATTTTCCCAATATACAACCTTTTTAGTCAGATCCAGAGGTATAAATCCTAAATATGACTTTAAAAAAAACTATAGAGTTAATATATCAGTTTTTTATTTTATTTCTGGGTTGCTAATTGTTTTGGTCTATGTATTCTCTTTGTTGTGCACTATGTGTGATCTTGACAAATTTGAAATATAGAAGAAAGTGTTTTATTTTTTGTTTATACTCTTTTTTTTATGTTGTATGCGAGCCTAAGATATCATAAATAGAGAGAAAATTTTCATTTTACGAGTAATATAACCAAGATCTAACCCATTGTTGTTGAGATTCAGAATTAATTTTCCAATTTTTTTCTTGTTTTTGTATGAGCATGTGGAAATGAAGTTTTTGGGGGTAAGAACACACTTTGAGGTGGAGCTACAACTACAACGACACCCTCATCTTATTTGTTTGCAATTGTTGTGTCTTTTTCACTAGCTCACTTGGTTGAAATTTACTTTATTTAGTAAAAGGTATTGAGTTCAAGTGTTCAAGTTTCATATTTTAAGTTACTTTTGAAAAAATCCATGCAGTCATTGTAAAGTGAATTTCACTTAAATTATAAAAGTGAATCACTATTGAGTAAATTTAATACTCTTGTTTTGTTACTTTTTTCATGCAACTTTAATTTATAAAGTAACTTCACTGTAAAAGTGATTTGCACTTATTATATAAAAGTGAGTCACTTCATAAGTAACTTATTTGTAAAAGTGAGCTTATAGGAAAAGTTAGAGAAAGAAGAGAATTTTTTGCATCCATCACCACATGGGCCAAATTCTACTTTCCATGTGGCTCTTTGGTTATCATTTATGTTTTTCTTTTTAAATGACATGAATTTCACATTTGAATAGATCAACACCATGTCATCCACATACAAGACAAACTAGATCAAATGATCACCAATTAATTTAAAATAGACATAATGATCATCTTTTCTTCTTTTTAAACCAAGTCCCAGCATATAAATATCAAATTTTTGATACCACATCCTTGGTGATTATTTTAAACTAGACAATGAATTTTTCAGCTTGTATACCAACTCATTTCCCTTCACAACAAATCCTTTTGGATGCTTCATATAGATTTTTTCTTCTAGATCCCCATGTAGGAATGTTGTCTTCACATCCATTTGTCCTACTTCAAAATCAAATGCAACAAAAACATATATCATAAACTTAATAAAAGTTAACTTGGAAACATGAGAAAAAATCTCACAAAAATCAATTCCTCAACCTGGGAATAACCCTTTTCTACTAATCGAGCTTTGTATTTCTCCACTTGTACTTCTGGATTCATCTTATTTTTAAATACCCATTTGTTTCCAATGGGATTTATTCTAGTTGACAACTCCACCAAATCCCAATCCTCATTCTTATCTAAGGCTATCATTTCTTCAACCATGGCCTTTTTCCATATTTTTCCATCCTCTGAATCCACTTCATCCCTAGTAGTTCTAGGATCATCATCAATAATAGACAAAGAAAAATTTGAACAAAAGTCAGATGGAGTATACCTTTTTGTTAGCCTTTTTTCCCGCACCAATCTCCTCAATACTGGAGTATGAGGATATTCTTATTCTTATTCTTGTTCTTCTATAGAGTCTAATTCATCATGCTTTGGCTCAAACTCTATTTTCTCTGGTTCTTTCTTACTTGGTAGGAATTTCTATTTGACAACATCCTTCATTTCTCCAAATACCATGTCTTGACTATACACAACCTTCTTAGTTTCTGGATTCCAAATCTTATAACCTTTAAGACCATATTTATACCTAATAAAGATACACTTTTCAACCTTCATATCTAGATTATTCCTATTTTCCTTTGGAACATGAGCATCAACCACACATCTAGATGCCTTGAGATGTGTGAGAGAAGGTTTCTTACGAGTCCATACCTCTTGTGGAGTCTTGTCATCTAGTGTTGATGAGGGTGATCTATTGACTAGGTAACATGCATTACCCACTGCCTCTGCCCATAATTCTTTCCCTAACCTGACACCACTAAGCATGCACCTTGCTTTTTTCCATCAGCGTCATGTTCATCCTTTTTGCAACTCCATTTTTTTGTGTTGTATATGTATTAGTAATCTAAATTTCTATATCACACTTATTATTGAGTTATTCAAATTCATTCCCGTAGAAATATCCACCATTATCTATCCTTGTCACCTTAATTATTTTCTCTATTTGATTCTCAACAAGAGCCTTAAAATATTTAAACCTGTCAAAGATTTCATATTTCTTCCTGAGGAAATATATCCAAGTATTCCTCGAGAGTTCATCTATAAATGAGACACAGTACACATATTTTCCCAATGATGGAACCAACACAGGTCCAAACACATCACTGTGCACTAGATGTCAAATTTCTTCTGCCCTCGTTGCACCAAAGGGGAATCTTACTCGAATCTTCTCCCCATACACACAATGTTCACATAAATCAGAATCTAGATAGTAGTTATACATACCTTCAACCATACCTTTTCCATGTAATTGTCGAAGACCTTTCTCTCTGATATGCCCTAGTCTTTGATTCCACAACACAACCTTTTTCTCTAGAGACTATATGCATTTTTTCTTCTTCTTCTCCAATATCAGGAACAATGGAACTACCAAATCCATCACTAATAGTGCTTCCTTGCAGCTTATATAGAGTTCCAATCCAAACTCCCTTCAACAAAACCATTTCTCCTCAAACCATCCTGTGGTTTTCTTTTACAAATATCACTTTTACCCCTGCATCGTCCATTTTTCTTATAGAAATCAAATTTATTTCTAAACCTGGGATGTGTAGAACACCAGGAAGTGTTCTAAGCCTTCTATCTATGAGCCTCAACTTGAATTTTCCTCATCCTATGATTCCGATTGTCGAGTCATCACCTAGGGAAACATTACCTCCATCATACCTTTTATGTTCACAGAACCACTCCTTGTGGGGAGTCATATGAAAGGATGCACCCGAGTCAACCAACCATGCCTCATAATATTCATGTGTGCTTGAAGAAGCCAAGTACGCATCACATCCTTCTTCCTTGGAGGTATTTTCTTCTGTAGAGGGAGCATCTTCATATCCCTTCACTTTCTCAATGCTTTTGGATCTACATTGATTCTTGAAGTGCCCTTATTTTCCACATCTCTAGCATACCTTTAAGAACTTTCTTGGATATTTATATCTACCCTTAGACTTAGATCTCCCACTTGAGGACTTAGATCTCTTTCTATTTTGGGAGCGTCCTCCTGCAAATAATGCATCTGTTCTCTGTCCGTCCATGTTCTTCCGTCTCATATCCTCCGACAATAAGGTTGAGACCACATCATCGAAAATCAAGGTAGTTGTATTAATACCTATGGACACAACTAGACTATCCCACGATTCTGGTAAGAGCATAGTAAACCGATACACTTATCTTCATCTAAAATTTTAATCTCAACATATAACAACTAAATTATCACAGTGTTGAAGGGGTTCAGATGCTCTGTCTCAGCGTCTCCATCTCTCATCCTCAATTTATATAGTTTTTTCCATAAGAAAAATTTATTTACCAAGGACTTAGACTGATAAAAGTTCCCCAACTTATCCCATAACTCCTTGGTTGTAGCTTCCCTTGACACATTTAGTAATATTGAATCCGAGAGTCATAATCAGATTGTGATCTTCTCCTTCTGATCCAACTTTTTATAGTCATTTGTTGATGTTCCTGTAGGTGCAGTACCTGGATCCACCATGACCCACTAATCTATGTCTACCAATAGATCTTCCATCTTAAGCTTCCACAACTCAAAAAATTTCCCATTAAATTTCTCGATCTCTATTTTTGAACTACTTGTCATTTCTTTTCACTTGAAGAATCAATACCACAGATATCCCACTATAACAAGGCTGATCACAGTCCCAAGACGAAACCATGACCAAAAATGTGTCCCCCTAAAGAGAATAATTGCTCTGATACCAAATGTAGATTTTAACCTTGTACAATATATTATTGCAAACAAATTTTCAAAGAACAAAAAAAATACAATGACAAATACACACATTACACAGATATTTTTCTCCTGGAAACCCAAACCGGGAAAACCAACATATTCTATATTCATTCACATCATACATTGTTTAAAATACAATATACATATAAGAGCCAATGACATCCAAAACCCTAATCCAATGACCTGGATTAGTAAACAACCCTAATTCCTCAACCAGAAATAGAAAACCATCGGCGAAAAACCATGTGCCAAAAAAACCACCCATAAATGGACACAAAGACCAAGGGAAAAAAAATTTCAGGGGTGCTTCCTTCGAACCCCTGCAACCCCCCTCTTACCCCCCCTTGCGCACCTGAAACAATTTATAATCTACTCCTACTCATGAAAATAATATAACACATATCCAACAATGACTCATATCCAAATTGTGTAGGTGATGCATCCAAATTGTGTAGGTGATGCATGACTGAAAAGCACATGACTAATGATTGTGGTAATGAAGAAAGAGATACAGGGAAGGTAGCAGTACTAGAAGTTGGAGTTGTAGCAGGGATAAGATGAAAAATTATATATCTCCATGACAAGAGTATTTTTGTGTTGTTTTGGATTGATGTGAAACAAAGGGAAATAATGAAATGAATCAAAGAATGTGCAACAGAGAAAGATGTTTTGCATATTGAAGTGTATAATAGATGAGGAATGTAGAGTTGAGAGTGCAATTTTGGAGAGATGCATTGGACAATTGTAGATGCAGGTAATTTACTTCATAAGTATGAGGGCATTCATTATTGAAACATGGGGAGTCTGATGCAGGAGCATATTAGTTATCCCGGGGATGACATGATGAGGGAAGTTGTAGGGACGTGATAGATTCATTATGACAGAAATTAAGCGTTGACTAATGTAACAGGTCGTTGAAATTGACAGATTGTTGTAGATTACAATTGTGAACGTTACGATTTAGGAGGAGCGCATTGTTGGAATACATCCAGAAGGATGCACATAGGGAGACAAACAGTCAATATTGAGGAAATAATGAAATAGAAGTTGGAAGATTAAAGGGCGTGGGAAGCCTTGGGTAACTAAAGCGAATAGTTGTGGAGAATTAAAAACAGATCACCGAAGTGATTGCAGGGGAGATTGCATAACCAACAAGAGAAGAGATATCGCGAGATAAGAGTGGTTGAGGTTTCCATGACCTATGGCCTGTAAATCCAATGAAATTTGTAATTTTTGAATGATATTAGAATTGATATATTGTACCATGTACGAATGAATAAAATAATTACCATTGCAAATTTAATTTTTATGTGTGCATATGCTTGACATCCTGTATGATGTATTTAATATGTTCTTGACATGATTATGTGTGAACTAATTTCATTGCATGAATGAGTAAATCCTATAGAGAATAATGTTGTATGATATGGCTATGCAGGTGGCACGAGTCTGTGGAAAGCCATGTTGAAATTTGTGGTATTCCATGGGGAGGATGAGTGCTATGGTTCTATGAGTGTTGAGGGTTTTGTCTGAGTATAGAATATGTTCACATAAGCTATTGTATCAAATGGGGTTATGTATTGCAATAAGAAGCAGTTGGAAACATAAGTGTATTACAAAAAGAAGCTATAATGGGAACAAATTTGCACAAAAGGTGCAGAAGGATATAGTAGGAAATGTTTGGAAACAAAGGGTGTGTTGCAGCAGGGGGATGCAACAAGAATCGTTTTGCAACAGAAACGTGTTGCAACTGGAAGCTACAACAGGAAGCATTTTTCAGCTCATAAGTGTTGCAATAGAGACATGTGATAATTGGAACCGTGTTGTGGTAGAGACATGTTGTAGCAATAGGATGTGTGTTGCAATAGAATGTAAGTTGCAGTGTGAGGATGCCTGAGTTGCAGCAAAATATTTGTCAGAGCATGGGTGTGTTGTAAGAGATGTGTTATTGCAACAAGGTGTGTGTTGCAACAGAATGTAAGTTGCAGTGTGAGGATGGTTGAGTTGCAATAGAAGATGTGTTGCATCACATGTGTTTTTCCATAGGAGTCATGTTGTCGAAGAAAAGGCATGTTGCAATAGGAGAGAAGACTGCATCGGGAAGGTGAGTTGCAGTAGAAGGTGAGTTCTAGTGAGTTGCAGTAGAAGGCGAGTTACATCGGAAGGTGAGTTGCAACAAGTGAACATGTAGTAGATTGGTTAGTATTGACTGGTGATTCCATAGCATCTATTGCTAGTGCTACAAGGGAACAACATGGATATGAGATAACAAAGGTACAACCCAAGGGTTGTGGCATGATCAGATCGAAAAGAAGAAAAATCTAACAATGAGGAAGAAGCATTATGACAACTGTGATTCCTATTACGCACAAATGAACAAATGTTCCATTGTGAACGTACTTTGATGGCAGGGTACACATGCTCGTTGCATCAAGAAGAGTATTTCTTAAGTATGCATTAGTATTCATTTATAATTATGTAATCTGACGGTCACAATCTGTTCTAGACATAGAGTGATCTGATGACTCATATTCTCATTGATATTAACTTCCACATTGATCTGTACCTTAACCCCTGATTGGTCCATGATCTCTATTTAAAGAGCGTGGAGGGTCATTTGTTGATGATTGATTGTGAGAAAATATCTTGTAAAATATTTTTCTTTTACATTAATATATTTTCTCAAGTGACCACATTAGCTCAGGTCGTTAACTATTTCCCTCTTTTAGGGTTTTAACCACATAAAAACATCAATGTGTTGATATTTGATCTGGTTGTGTGAATAGTCACTAAAGGTGTTCATCCTGTTTTGTCGAACAAAGATGATATATATATTTTGATGATGTATATTTTGTATATTTAATTATTCGATATAATATAATATAAAATATGTTTTTTCTATAACTTGTATGATTTATTTTAATTTCTTTTTAAATTGGTTTTATGTAGAATGTCAAAGGAATATTAACATGGGGTTGATTAGTTCACAAAATTTGTTATAAAACATTTAGAGGATAACAACAACACATGATTCCCTTCTAAAAATTTTGCAATGTTATGGTACTAATATTTGTGAAAGTGAAAGACTAGTTGATGATTCATGGTATAATGAGTTTATATAAAATTTTATAATGAACGATGATCATATCATACTACTAATTTACAATACCA
>SNQJ01S0019415.1:85526-97692 GCA_010110895.2 Picea sitchensis
TCCCGCCAGCCGTCAGATCGTGCGGAGTTGCGCAGGGTTTAAGCCCCAACGAACAGAGGAGGAGTCATCAGGATATTGGCGATATCGGACTTTCATAAGGTAAGAGAATCAAGGCCTTGAAAGTCTCGAAATCCTGAGAAAGGATCTCAGTCGTTGATCGGCAGAACACGTGTCAAGGAGCCAGGGAGCGTCGGGGTTCAGTCCATCGGGATATCGGGGTTTCCGAGGACGTAAAAATCTCGCATCAAGAAATCGCGATCCGCGATTTCCCGACGAGCGTTTTGGACTGTTGATCGGCAAGGACACGTGGTGGAAGATCTTGGCGAGTCGGCGTTTGGAGGCATCGGGGTTTCCAGGGTTGTGAAATGCTTGCATATTGAAATCGTGATCGGCGATTTCCCGACGCGGTCGGAACCGTTGATCGGGGGGGACACATGGAGAGAGATCCCGAGGAGTCAGGGTTCGGCATTTCGGGATTTCCGGAGTCGAGTGCATTGCGTAAGTTGAAATCGCGATATGCGATTTCCCGATAGGATTAAGATCGGTAGTGGAAGATAGGTGTCGGAGGATTGAGCCTTTCCTTGAGGAGAGGACAGGTGGCATCGGATATTGGGGATCGGAGATTCCAGGAGTGTGAGTTCTTCGCATTTCAAACTCGCGAACTCTGAAATCCCGATAAGTGGGGAAGGACACAGTCACATGGGTTGGCAGGTCTCATGCTGAAAGAGTTAGCCTGAGGGGCTAAAGGGTGCAGAAGGTGTCGTCGGAGTTCGTGAATCGGGGATACGAGAGGTAAGGAACTTACGGCCTCGCAAGTGCTAATTCCCCGACGAGAATTTTCCCGATAGAAGCAAAGAACACGTGGGTGAATGTTCATTGGGTTTCGGGGTTTTATAATCCCCGTTTTTCACAAGTACATGACTCGCGATCCCGCGAGGTCCGATTTCCCAATATAGCACAGGGGAGTCATAAGGATAGTTCTGTGGGTAGAGAAAAGTCCCGATAGGGGATTTGGAGAGCGTTTCAGCTCTTCGGGCCTAAGGGAGAAGAAGGTCCTGGTGTTGCAGACGTGCTCTAGGTGGCGCATTTGCGTCATGGATTCATAGTGATATAATTGTGGAATATTTACACCCTAGTTGCATGTTTTGAAAAAAATTTACCATCATTTCCTTGAACAAATTTACATAATAATTATTTGCTAACTTGTTCAAAATTTGAACAATTTGTTCCCAAATTCCTTAGTTGAGCACTTTAGAGCGAGCATTAGATTAGTTGTGTAATTTAGAGTGAGCATTATATTAGATTAGAGTGAGAATTATATCAGTTCAAAGCGATGTCACTGCTTCAAGGGGCGTGCTTGAAATTTTTGTTCAGAGCGATGCCAATGCACTTAATTATATGTCATAGCATTCATCGAAACAATTGTACTATTCATATTTCAAGGTGAATAATTATATTTATATTTCAAGGGTGAATATTTTTAAATTTCAATAACGTCCACTGCCACTCGTAAGTGGTGCACATTTTAACAAAATCCACTAACTTGAGGTTCTCTCGAGAATGACAATTTCTTCGTTTTCATTTCCCACATTCGTCTTTAATGGATATACATTTCCCCCAAACTTATCTTCACTATCTTGGATAATGAAAATCCATAGTTAGAGAATCTGGGGGCAAGGTCTGGTCTCCCCTCCATTTTCAAAAATAGTGCAAAAATATCCAAAATAGTATCCAGTGTCAGCTTCAGCCTGACTAGATTCACAATATACACATATTCCAAGACCGAGGTGACACGGTTATCCACTTAGCTGGGAAATGAATTGGATATGTTATTGAACGATTAATTTTTTATATATATACACACCATGATTGTGGATGCTAAATGTATTTATACAAACATCTATTGAACTAAACACAAGAAATCAACCAAGCAATGTTGTTCTGTCTTTATCTTCTTTGTAAAAATAATCACTTAGTTTTATTTTTGTTTCTCTGACTAGGTAGTTTGGTTTAAGGTTGTTTATGCCAAAAATGTTGACAATTTTGAAGATATATGTGGCACAAGGCCCTGAGGAGTTGACGAGCCCCCATGTTGAGACAGACAAGAGGAAAAATGGCATTGATTTGGTTCACTCTTTGCATGTTTTGTATTCTAACTTTTTTTCTTTAATCTCTTCTTTTGTAGATCTCTCATTTTAGTCGATGATTCTTGAATGATGCATATTGTTCGGAGTTTTAGATGACATATTCTGCATATTCGAGGGCATCTTGGATAACGTAGTGGTGTTGAGACAATGTTATATCAAAACCTTAGTATCTGGCAGGGACATTACCACATGTGACTTGTTTGAAAATACATGAAAGAGACATATATTAAAATGGCATCTTCTATGTAATTATTATACCATGTTCTAGTGTGAATGACTATATGGTTTGGTGATTAATATCTCCCTCTATAAGTTTTCAACATGAAAGAGGAAAGGATCTCTATGAACGATGAAACAACTAGTTGTTTTATGATTTCCTTTGACCCTCATTGTCTCAGTTTTTGGAAAATGAAGCCCATTTCCTCCCCCACTTTCTTATTGGAAGCTCTAGCTTTTAAACAATTGTCTTTATCTTTGGGAAAAATTTATCTTAATCGAAAGAAACCTCCTATTCTCTTTGTGAATAAATCTAATGTTATTTGAAATGTGAAAATACCACCAATGACTTTGAAGTGCAAGGCCCTTACATTGGTGGATCATGACCTCTTTGGCTAGTTCCCTAGCCTTTGGCCAGTTCCCTAGCCTTTGGCCATCATCATAGGCAATGGATTAGTGGATGAAAAAAAATTGTATGGCATTGATTAAGGGTATTATAGTATAGATATTTAACATTGGTTATTTTCCATCTCCAAAAGTGGAATAAAGGATGGTTTTCAAATTAGGGGTGATTTTGGAAAAAAATGCCTCCAAAAGAAATGATGATAAAAAAATGGCGTCATCTAATTGTTCTACATTTTGGCCCTTTTTGTCGAAATTTGGTGACATAAATATGACTGCAATCACAATTTTTTGTTGTTTAAATTGCATTTATAAATGCATAAATGAATTCATCGTGTTGAAAAACTCCTAGGTCACTCGAATTATACAAACTTAACCACTCAAATCTGCATATCTTACACTTTCTCGTTGGATTTTTGGCAAAACTAAACAAAAAAATCATCGAAAAAGGACCAAAATGTAGAATAGTTAAATTGCGACAAAAAAATTTGCCTCCTTATGGTGATTTATTATCCCTCTCCAAAAAAAATAATTATTAGAGATAGTTGCAAGTAAACTAGCCTCGTATAAAAAAAAATAACAATTTGAGGTGGTTGTAAATACATTATCTTCATAAAAGCTAATGAGCGTGGTTTGAAATCCCCTTCATAACAACTTAAGGGGACAATTTGGATCCACCGAAAAAAAAAAATTATGGAGATGGGTGGAAACCCTTCTCTTAGAAACATGCAAGGGAAATGTAAACCACCCTTATTAAGAATTGTGTAGTAAGATGAAAACCCCCTTTTCTAGAAACTTCTGAGGGAATTTTGTAACCCCTATAAAAACATATGAGATTCATCTTAAGCCCCCAGTATTACTATGAAACCCCCTTTATAAAATTATGGGCTTGGTTTGAAATAACCTTTTTAGTAACCTTATAAAGAAGATTGAAAACTAACCGTACAGAGACATGCAGAGATAGTGGATAACCACATTTTGAGTTAACCTTAGAGACATGCAGAGGAAGTGGAAAATCACATTTTGAGTTACTTGCGATGTTGGTTTATAGTCATCATTAAAGCGATGTCATAAACTTGTTGGGGTGGTTATTATCCATCCTTTAAGTGACATTAAGGATAATTTATAACCAACTCTATAAGTTCATTATGCTTTATCACTGGGATATCACAAACTACAATGCAAAGAAACATCAATTTCCCATGTATAAATTTGTTTAAATAGCGTATTGTGTGTCGTTTTTAAATATATTTGACCCTTAGAAAATGGTGTGTAGATAATATTGTAAACACTTACATTAAATTTGTGTGCAATTAAACGTGAAATTTGTGAAGATAATACATTCTTCTCATTTGCATATAATTTATTTCCCCGGTCATATATATGTGTAGGATATTTAAAAAAATTATAACTCAAAATTTAGTATTGATATTATCTGATAAAAATGGTGTAACTCAAAATTTAGTATTAATATTATCTACATGGAAATGGTATTGTAAATTAGTAGTATGATATGATCATCGTTCATTATAAAATTTTATATAAACTCATTATACCATGAATCATCAACTAGTCTTTCACTTTCACAAATATTAGTACCATAACATTGCAAAATTTTTAGAAGGGAATCATGTGTTGTTGTTATCCTCTAAATGTTTTATAACAAATTTTGTGAACTAATCAACCCCATGTTAATATTCCTTTGACATTCTACATAAAACCAATTTAAAAAGAAATTAAAATAAATCATACAAGTTATAGAAAAAACATATTTTATATTATATTATATCGAATAATTAAATATACAAAATATACATCATCAAAATATATATATCATCTTTGTTCGACAAAACAGGATGAACACCTTTAGTGACTATTCACACAACCAGATCAAATATCAACACATTGATGTTTTTATGTGGTTAAAACCCTAAAAGAGGGAAATAGTTAACGACCTGAGCTAATGTGGTCACTTGAGAAAATATATTAATGTAAAAGAAAAATATTTTACAAGATATTTTCTCACAATCAATCATCAACAAATGACCCTCCACGCTCTTTAAATAGAGATCATGGACCAATCAGGGGTTAAGGTACAGATCAATGTGGAAGTTAATATCAATGAGAATATGAGTCATCAGATCACTCTATGTCTAGAACAGATTGTGACCGTCAGATTACATAATTATAAATGAATACTAATGCATACTTAAGAAATACTCTTCTTGATGCAACGAGCATGTGTACCCTGCCATCAAAGTACGTTCACAATGGAACATTTGTTCATTTGTGCGTAATAGGAATCACAGTTGTCATAATGCTTCTTCCTCATTGTTAGATTTTTCTTCTTTTCGATCTGATCATGCCACAACCCTTGGGTTGTACCTTTGTTATCTCATATCCATGTTGTTCCCTTGTAGCACTAGCAATAGATGCTATGGAATCACCAGTCAATACTAACCAATCTACTACATGTTCACTTGTTGCAACTCACCTTCCGATGTAACTCGCCTTCTACTGCAACTCACTAGAACTCACCTTCTACTGCAACTCACCTTCCCGATGCAGTCTTCTCTCCTATTGCAACATGCCTTTTCTTCGACAACATGACTCCTATGGAAAAACACATGTGATGCAACACATCTTCTATTGCAACTCAACCATCCTCACACTGCAACTTACATTCTGTTGCAACACACACCTTGTTGCAATAACACATCTCTTACAACACACCCATGCTCTGACAAATATTTTGCTGCAACTCAGGCATCCTCACACTGCAACTTACATTCTATTGCAACACACATCCTATTGCTACAACATGTCTCTACCACAACACGGTTCCAATTATCACATGTCTCTATTGCAACACTTATGAGCTGAAAAATGCTTCCTGTTGTAGCTTCCAGTTGCAACACGTTTCTGTTGCAAAACGATTCTTGTTGCATCCCCCTGCTGCAACACACCCTTTGTTTCCAAACATTTCCTACTATATCCTTCTGCACCTTTTGTGCAAATTTGTTCCCATTATAGCTTCTTTTTGTAATACACTTATGTTTCCAACTGCTTCTTATTGCAATACATAACCCCATTTGATACAATAGCTTATGTGAACATATTCTATACTCAGACAAAACCCTCAACACTCATAGAACCATAGCACTCATCCTCCCCATGGAATACCACAAATTTCAACATGGCTTTCCACAGACTCGTGCCACCTGCATAGCCATATCATACAACATTATTCTCTATAGGATTTACTCATTCATGCAATGAAATTAGTTCACACATAATCATGTCAAGAACATATTAAATACATCATACAGGATGTCAAGCATATGCACACATAAAAATTAAATTTGCAATGGTAATTATTTTATTCATTCGTACATGGTACAATATATCAATTCTAATATCATTCAAAAATTACAAATTTCATTGGATTTACAGGCCATAGGTCATGGAAACCTCAACCACTCTTATCTCGCGATATCTCTTCTCTTGTTGGTTATGCAATCTCCCCTGCAATCACTTCGGTGATCTGTTTTTAATTCTCCACAACTATTCGCTTTAGTTACCCAAGGCTTCCCACGCCCTTTAATCTTCCAACTTCTATTTCATTATTTCCTCAATATTGACTGTTTGTCTCCCTATGTGCATCCTTCTGGATGTATTCCAACAATGCGCTCCTCCTAAATCGTAACGTTCACAATTGTAATCTACAACAATCTGTCAATTTCAACGACCTGTTACATTAGTCAACGCTTAATTTCTGTCATAATGAATCTATCACGTCCCTACAACTTCCCTCATCATGTCATCCCCGGGATAACTAATATGCTCCTGCATCAGACTCCCCATGTTTCAATAATGAATGCCCTCATACTTATGAAGTAAATTACCTGCATCTACAATTGTCCAATGCATCTCTCCAAAATTGCACTCTCAACTCTACATTCCTCATCTATTATACACTTCAATATGCAAAACATCTTTCTCTGTTGCACATTCTTTGATTCATTTCATTATTTCCCTTTGTTTCACATCAATCCAAAACAACACAAAAATACTCTTGTCATGGAGATATATAATTTTTCATCTTATCCCTGCTACAACTCCAACTTCTAGTACTGCTACCTTCCCTGTATCTCTTTCTTCATTACCACAATCATTAGTCATGTGCTTTTCAGTCATGCATCACCTACACAATTTGGATGCATCACCTACACAATTTGGATATGAGTCATTGTTGGATATGTGTTATATTATTTTCATGAGTAGGAGTAGATTATAAATTGTTTCAGGTGCGCAAGGGGGGGTAAGAGGGGGGTTGCAGGGGTTCGAAGGAAGCACCCCTGAAATTTTTTTTCCCTTGGTCTTTGTGTCCATTTATGGGTGGTTTTTTTGGCACATGGTTTTTCGCCGATGGTTTTCTATTTCTGGTTGAGGAATTAGGGTTGTTTACTAATCCAGGTCATTGGATTAGGGTTTTGGATGTCATTGGCTCTTATATGTATATTGTATTTTAAACAATGTATGATGTGAATGAATATAGAATATGTTGGTTTTCCCGGTTTGGGTTTCCAGGAGAAAAATATCTGTGTAATGTGTGTATTTGTCATTGTATTTTTTTTGTTCTTTGAAAATTTGTTTGCAATAATATATTGTACAAGGTTAAAATCTACATTTGGTATCAGAGCAATTATTCTCTTTAGGGGGACACATTTTTGGTCATGGTTTCGTCTTGGGACTGTGATCAGCCTTGTTATAGTGGGATATCTGTGGTATTGATTCTTCAAGTGAAAAGAAATGACAAGTAGTTCAAAAATAGAGATCGAGAAATTTAATGGGAAATTTTTTGAGTTGTGGAAGCTTAAGATGGAAGATCTATTGGTAGACATAGATTAGTGGGTCATGGTGGATCCAGGTACTGCACCTACAGGAACATCAACAAATGACTATAAAAAGTTGGATCAGAAGGAGAAGATCACAATCTGATTATGACTCTCGGATTCAATATTACTAAATGTGTCAAGGGAAGCTACAACCAAGGAGTTATGGGATAAGTTGGGGAACTTTTATCAGTCTAAGTCCTTGGTAAATAAATTTTTCTTATGGAAAAAACTATATAAATTGAGGATGAGAGATGGAGACGCTGAGACAGAGCATCTGAACCCCTTCAACACTGTGATAATTTAGTTGTTATATGTTGAGATTAAAATTTTAGATGAAGATAAGTGTATCGGTTTACTATGCTCTTACCAGAATCGTGGGATAGTCTAGTTGTGTCCATAGGTATTAATACAACTACCTTGATTTTCGATGATGTGGTCTCAACCTTATTGTCGGAGGATATGAGACGGAAGAACATGGACGGACAGAGAACAGATGCATTATTTGCAGGAGGACGCTCCCAAAATAGAAAGAGATCTAAGTCCTCAAGTGGGAGATCTAAGTCTAAGGGTAGATATAAATATCCAAGAAAGTTCTTAAAGGTATGCTAGAGATGTGGAAAATAAGGGCACTTCAAGAATCAATGTAGATCCAAAAGCATTGAGAAAGTGAAGGGATATGAAGATGCTCCCTCTACAGAAGAAAATACCTCCAAGGAAGAAGGATGTGATGCGTACTTGGCTTCTTCAAGCACACATGAATATTATGAGGCATGGTTGGTTGACTCGGGTGCATCCTTTCATATGACTCCCCACAAGGAGTGGTTCTGTGAACATAAAAGGTATGATGGAGGTAATGTTTCCCTAGGTGATGACTCGACAATCGGAATCATAGGATGAGGAAAATTCAAGTTGAGGCTCATAGATAGAAGGCTTAGAACACTTCCTGGTGTTCTACACATCCCAGGTTTAGAAATAAATTTGATTTCTATAAGAAAAATGGACGATGCAGGGGTAAAAGTGATATTTGTAAAAGAAAACCACAGGATGGTTTGAGGAGAAATGGTTTTGTTGAAGGGAGTTTGGATTGGAACTCTATATAAGCTGCAAGGAAGCACTATTAGTGATGGATTTGGTAGTTCCATTGTTCCTGATATTGGAGAAGAAGAAGAAAAAATGCATATAGTCTCTAGAGAAAAAGGTTGTGTTGTGGAATCAAAGACTAGGGCATATCAGAGAGAAAGGTCTTCGACAATTACATGGAAAAGGTATGGTTGAAGGTATGTATAACTACTATCTAGATTCTGATTTATGTGAACATTGTGTGTATGGGGAGAAGATTCGAGTAAGATTCCCCTTTGGTGCAACGAGGGCAGAAGAAATTTGACATCTAGTGCACAGTGATGTGTTTGGACCTGTGTTGGTTCCATCATTGGGAAAATATGTGTACTGTGTCTCATTTATAGATGAACTCTCGAGGAATACTTGGATATATTTCCTCAGGAAGAAATATGAAATCTTTGACAGGTTTAAATATTTTAAGGCTCTTGTTGAGAATCAAATAGAGAAAATAATTAAGGTGACAAGGATAGATAATGGTGGATATTTCTACGGGAATGAATTTGAATAACTCAATAATAAGTGTGATATAGAAATTTAGATTACTAATACATATACAACACAAAAAAATGGAGTTGCAAAAAGGATGAACATGACGCTGATGGAAAAAAGCAAGGTGCATGCTTAGTGGTGTCAGGTTAGGGAAAGAATTATGGGCAGAGGCAGTGGGTAATGCATGTTACCTAGTCAATAGATCACCCTCATCAACACTAGATGACAAGACTCCACAAGAGGTATGGACTCGTAAGAAACCTTCTCTCACACATCTCAAGGCATCTAGATGTGTGGTTGATGCTCATGTTCCAAAGGAAAATAGGAATAATCTAGATATGAAGGTTGAAAAGTGTATCTTTATTAGGTATAAATATGGTCTTAAAGGTTATAAGATTTGGAATCCAGAAACTAAGAAGGTTGTGTATAGTCAAGACATGGTATTTGGAGAAATGAAGGATGTTGTCAAATAGAAATTCCTACCAAGTAAGAAAGAACCAGAGAAAATAGAGTTTGAGCCAAAGCATGATGAATTAGACTCTATAGAAGAACAAGAATAAGAATAAGAATATCCTCATACTCCAGTATTGAGGAGATTGGTGCGGGAAAAAAGGCTAACAAAAAGGTATACTCCATCTGACTTTTGTTCAAATTTTTCTTTGTCTATTATTGATGATGATCCTAGAACTACTAGGGATGAAGTGGATTCAGAGGATGGAAAAATATGGAAAAAGGCCATGGTTGAAGAAATGATAGCCTTAGATAAGAATGAGGATTGGGATTTGGTGGAGTTGTCAACTAGAATAAATCCCATTGGAAACAAATGGGTATTTAAAAATAAGATGAATCCAGAAGTACAAGTGGAGAAATACAAAGCTCGATTAGTAGAAAAGGGTTATTCCCAGGTTGAGGAATTGATTTTTGTGAGATTTTTTCTCATGTTTCCAAGTTAACTTTTATTAAGTTTATGATATATGTTTTTGTTGCATTTGATTTTGAAGTAGGACAAATGGATGTGAAGACAACATTCCTACATGGGGATCTAGAAGAAAAAATCTATATGAAGCATCCAAAAGGATTTGTTGTGAAGGGAAATGAGTTGGTATACAAGCTGAAAAATTCATTGTCTAGTTTAAAATAATCACCAAGGATGTGGTATCAAAAATTTGATATTTATATGCTGGGACTTGGTTTAAAAAGAAGAAAAGATGATCATTATGTCTATTTTAAATTAATTGGTGATCATTTGATCTAGTTTGTCTTGTATGTGGATGACATGGTGTTGATCTATTCAAATGTGAAATTCATGTCATTTAAAAAGAAAAACATAAATGATAACCAAAGAGCCACATGGAAAGTAGAATTTGGCCCATGTGGTGATGGATGCAAAAAATTCTCTTCTTTCTCTAACTTTTCCTATAAGCTCACTTTTACAAATAAGTTACTTATGAAGTGACTCACTTTTATATAATAAGTGCAAATCACTTTTACAGTGAAGTTACTTTATAAATTAAAGTTGCATGAAAAAAGTAACAAAACAAGAGTATTAAATTTACTCAATAGTGATTCACTTTTATAATTTAAGTGAAATTCACTTTACAATGACTGCATGGATTTTTTCAAAAGTAACTTAAAATATGAAACTTGAACACTTGAACTCAATACCTTTTACTAAATAAAGTAAATTTCAACCAAGTGAGCTAGTGAAAAAGACACAACAATTGCAAACAAATAAGATGAGGGTGTCGTTGTAGTTGTAGCTCCACCTCAAAGTGTGTTCTTACCCCCAAAAACTTCATTTCCACATGCTCATACAAAAACAAGAAAAAAATTGGAAAATTAATTCTGAATCTCAACAACAATGGGTTAGATCTTGGTTATATTACTCGTAAAATGAAAATTTTCTCTCTATTTATGATATCTTAGGCTCGCATACAACATAAAAAAAAGAGTATAAACAAAAAATAAAACACTTTCTTCTATATTTCAAATTTGTCAAGATCACACATAGTGCACAACAAAGAGAATACATAGACCAAAACAATTAGCAACCCAGAAATAAAATAAAAAACTGATATATTAACTCTATAGTTTTTTTTAAAGTCATATTTAGGATTTATACCTCTGGATCTGACTAAAAAGGTTGTATATTGGGAAAATAGAAACTTTTTTCAAGTGAAATGAAAAGCGTTTCAAACTAAAATAAGAACTCCATACACAATGAAACAATCTTATCCAGCTAAAAATGTATGGAAATAGAATAAAACAAAAATGTGGCAACACGACTTCAATATCTTGATCTACAATGGGAGTGGGTCTTCAAACAGACTCTAATACCATGTTCGAAAAAACAAGGTATTCCAACATATAAGGATCAACATCTTCAATACCCACTCACAAAACAAGATCCAAATCAACAAATTAATATTTTTACGTGGTTAAAACCTTCAAACAGGAAACAGTCCATGGCCATAACCAACATGGTGAGTTGATGCAATATATTAATGAAAAACAAAAACATTTTACAATATATTTTTTCATAATTTATCATCAACAAATGACCCTCCATGCTCTTTAAATAACGATCATGGACCAATCGGGTGCACCACAGATCAATGCAATCATTAAGATCAAAGAGAATATGAGTCATGAGATCACTCTATCTAGAACATATGGTGACTCTCGGATTATATAATTACAAATGCGTACTAAAAAAACACATTAAAAACACATTTTTACCTAAAGACATATTAGATCAAGTTGATCTTAACTAATTCCTAAGTGTCTAAATATCCTAACAATCTTCAAATTTGTCCAATACCTTTTTTTAACCATTTGAAAATAAAATCCAAGTAACTTATGTACAAATTCACACATGTAACAATTCCAAACATA
>SNQJ01S0019416.1:11614-73020 GCA_010110895.2 Picea sitchensis
TGTAGAGAAACAATATGGACATCAACTTCAAAGGTCAAGAACAAATAATGGAGGCGAATATGTGAACAACAATTTTACAAGTTATTGCACTGCACAAGGCATCCAAATGCAACACATTGTTCCATATACACCACAACAAAATGGTGTTGCTAAGAGAAAGAATCACAGATTAAAGGAAATGACTAGTTGTATGATCCAATCTAAAGGATTAAGTCTTCATTATTGGGCGAAATCCATCAATTGTGTAAATCGCAATCCCACAAAGGCTCTAAAAAATATAACACCGGAAGAAGTGGACTACCATTAAGCCATATGTAAGCCAATTTCGTGTATTTGGTAGTGTAGCATGGGCTCACATTTCTGATGAGAAAAGGAAATCTTTATAGCCTAAAAGTGAGAAGTATATTTTTGTTAGTTATTCTAAAGATGTCAAAGGTTACAAACTTCTTCAACCTCATTGTAATAAAAAAATTATTAGAAGAAATGTTAAATTTGATGAAAATCTCTTGGCTTGCGAGCTTGATTCAACATTTGTGTCATCTACGACCCGCGAGCTATCTTCGACGTTTGTGCCATCTTCTGTTTATATTTTGGTTTCTTCTTCTCAAGATGATGACAATGAGAATGAAAATTCACCTCCGCCTGTCACCTTCCTCCAAATGAGTCCATGAACATGAACCTGCACCAATACCACCACTTCCCGGATGGGTCCATGCAACTGGTGATCTTGTCAATGATCCTTCAAATCAGCGTCGAACACGTTCACAGTTCTAGTGGGCCTCTTCTCTTTTGGCTCAAGTTCTAGAGACTCATGATCCATAAACATTTGTAGAAGCTTTAGGTTATCCAGATTGGGATAGAACGATGAATGAAGAGTATCGCTCTTTAATGGCAAATGATTCTTGGGATATTGTACCTATTCTAGAAAGGAAGAAAACTTGTCAAATGTAAATGGGTGTACAAAAATAAGTATGCATAAGATGGAAGTGTAGAGAGATACAAGGTCTGGTTAGTTTCCAAAGGATTATCTCAAGTTTAAGGAATTGACTATAATGAAACCTTCGCCCCTATAGCCAAACTGAATTTCATCCACCTTGTTATTGCCCTTGCTACCTCACATAAACGGGAGGTCCATCAGATGGATGTCAAATCCACCTTATTGCATGGGGATCTGGAAGAAGAAATCTACATGGCACAACCTCCTGACGATGTCCAAAATGACTCTAGCCTTGTCTGTTGCCTTAAGAAATCTCTTTATGGTCTCAAGCAAGGTCCTCCAACTTGGTATGCCAAAATGGACAACTTTCTTCTCGACACCATCTTTTCTAGATGTCATTATGACCCTAATGTCTATACCAAGAAAGTAGGAATCCATCTCGTAATCCTTGTTCTTTATGTTGATGACCTTATCCTCACTGGTAGTGACCTTGAACTTTTAACCCATGTTAAATATATCCTTAAAAAGAAATTTGAGATGACAAACTTAGGCTATCTACATTATTTCCTTGGCCTCCAAGTATTGCAAATCAAGGAAGGAATATTTATTTTCGAGACTAAGTATGCTTGTGACCTTCTTCGTTGCTTTCACATGGATAATTCTAAACTAGCCCCTTCTCCCTTCTAGTATGGAGTCAAACTTGTTACCACCTGTACTTCTCCAGAAGATGATGCCACCTTGTACTATCAATTAGTTGGTAGCCTCTTGTATTTGATCCATACTCGTCCCAACATTTTCTTTGTTGTTAGTCTTATTGCCCGGTATATGAAAACACCCCATGAAATCCATAAAGCAGCTAAAAGGATTCTTCGATATGTCTAGGGTACATTTCAGTTTGGGATACATTACAGTTCAAGGGGGACTTCTTTGTTGGTTGGTTTCACTGATTCATATTGGGCCGATGACCCTGATGATCAAAAGTCTACTACAGGTTATGTTTTTAGCCTTGGTTTTGGACTTGTCACTTGGGCCTATGAGAAACAACAAGCTATTGCTCTATCTTCAACATAAATAGAGTATTGAGCAACAGTCAATGCAAGTCAAGAAGCCATTTAGATTCGATAGATCCTTTTAGAGTTTGGATTTCAACAACAACATCCGACCACCCTCTGGTGCAACAATTAGAGTGCCATCAAGCTCACCAAAGATCTAGCTCAACGTCAACGTAGCAAACACATCGAGCTACACATGCACTTCATAAAAAATCTCATTCATGATCGAGTTATTGAAGTGCTCTATTTCCCTACAGAAGATCAAGTTGCAAATATTTTCACGAAGTCTCTTACAAAAGCAAAGTTTTCGAAACTTCGATCTATGTTAGGAGTTCAATAAGTTGTCATTATGGGGGGTTAGGCTCTAATGCGTCCTTCCTTCTCTTATTGTGTCGCTTTTGTAAATTCTTCAATCACATCCCAAGTTGTTCTTAAGAGGGGATGTTAGGATATTTCGACATTTAGGAGTTAATTAAGATCAACTTGATCTAATGTGTCATTAGGTAAAAGTGTGTTTCTTAGTGTGTTTCTTTAGTACGCATTAATATGCATTTGTAGTTAGGTAATATGACGATCACAATATGTTCTCGACATAAAGTGATTCGACAACTCGTATTCTCTTTGATCTTAAAGACTACATTGATCAGTGGCTTGACACCCAATTGGTCCTTGATCTCTATTTAAAGAGCATGGAGGGTCATTTGCCAATGATCGATTGTGAGAAACTCTCTTGTAAATGTTTTCTTTTGCAGCGATAAATTGCTTCAAGTGGCTGCATTGGCTGGAGCCATGGACGTTTCCCCAGAGGGGTTTTGCCACGTAAAAAATGTCAGTGTGTTGATCTTTGATATCGCTGTATGAGTGGTTACTGAAGATGTTTGTCCTTTGTTGGAATACATGTGTTGTTGAACATGGTATCAGAGCGCATTTGAAGAACCACTCTCATTGTAGATCGAGATCTCGAAGTTGTGTTGTCGCATATCTGGTTTCTACTATTTTTGTATATTTCTAGGTGGAGAGGACTGTTCCATTGCGTCCAGAGTGCTTCTTTCAGCTAGGAACACTTTTCGTTTATCTTGAAAAGGTTTATGTTTTAAGAAGACTTTTCAAGTTCAATGCATGCATTTAGAAGATGAAGACTTTATTAACTTGGTGAAAAAGGAATGGATCTAATTTGATCCACGTTCACAGGAAACAACTAGTTTTNAAGAAGACTTTTCAAGTTCAATGCATGCATTTAGAAGATGAAGACTTTATTAACTTGGTGAAAAAGGAATGGATCTAATTTGATCCACGTTCACAGGAAACAACTAGTTTTTAATTTGCAAATGCACTTAGGAAACTAAAAGGGAAAATAATTCCTTAGACTAAAAATATGAAGGAACAAATGGATAAGGATTTAAAATTGATAGAGAAGGAAATTGTAGATTTATATCTCAACAATGAAGTGGGTGTGTTTAATGAGGAGGAAAAGGAAAGTCTTAAGAGGTTGGAGGCTAAAAAGATCAAGTTCCTAGAATGGAGGGAAGCATAATGGAGGTTAAAGAGTCGAGTTGTTTGGACTAAAAAGGGTGATGAGATCAAAAAGTTTTACCACAATTTTTCCAATTATAGAAAGAAAACAACTATAATTTGGGAAATGAAAAAGAAAAGAATGGAATTGGTGAGAGGCTTGTCTAGACTAACAAAATTGAGGGTTTGACATTTTAATATTCTATAAAAGGAACCTTCTCAAACAAATATTGTGGAGATTCTAAAGCTTACTTCTTATTTTTGTAGCTTTGTTTACGATGATGATAATCAAACGCTTATTGGAAAAGTTTCAAAAGAGGAGTTAAAGGTGGTTCTTGACTCCTTTAAGAAGGACAAAAACCCAGAATTGAATAGCTGGCCAATATTTTTTTTTCTTAATTGTGAGATTCTAGAAGACGATCTCCTCGAGGTGGTGGAGGAGGTTAGAGTAAGTTGTAAAATGTTGGGAGAATTTAAATCTACCTTCTTAGCAATGATTTATAAAAAGGAGAAGTTGAGTTCATTCGAGGACTTTAGACCTATTTCTTTGTGTAACTATGTCTTCACACGTGATTTTGCAAGTAATTTGAGTTTTTGGAAAGTAGGTAGATTTACGAGGCAATTAGCTCTACACAAGTTAGGCCTCCACTCAATCAAGTTGAAAAAACTCCCATCCATGGTTCTAAAGATAGATATGTCAAAAGCATACGACCAAACTAGTTGGGTGTACCTGTGTTCAATGTTGTTACATGTGGGATTTAGTTTGGTAGTGGTTAAATGGATAATGGGATGTATCTCTTATATGTCTTTTGCTATTCTCATAAATGGTTCAACCTCAAAATTCTTTAGGCCTACCAAGGGTTTGAAGCAGGGGTGCCCACTTTCCCCTTTACTATTTTTATTTGTAGTGGAAGGCTTGAACAAGTCTATTACAAAGGGAAAAGAGATTAGTGCCCTTACACGGGTGAAAATAGGGAGTTCATTGGCATTAACACATATTCTCTTTGTACTAGATGATGTCTTGCTATTTTCAAATGGTAGCTTGAGGGAAGATAGAAAGTTGCAACATATCCTAGGGGATTTTAGCACATCCACGAGTATGGAGTTGAATGTTTTCAAGTCTTCAATTTGTTTTTATGGTATGGAAGAGGGGTTAGAGACTAGTCCACTTGAGATTTTTCCTTTTCAGTGCATTGATTTAATATTGGTTTCAAGTATCTTGGGTATATTTTAAAGCCCAGTGGTTACTAGAAAATGATTAGGGGTGGATAATGACAATAATGAAGACATGCATTGGTGCAATCCATGGTAATATATTGGAGGGAGATTAACTTTATTGAGGTTTTTTTCTGGAGGCAATTCCTATATTTTGGAACTCTTTGGAACACATATCTAAAGGGGTTATAGAGAAATTTGAAAGGTGTGTTACAATTTTATCTAGTCTAGTAGTCAAGAGGAAGAGGAAATTCCTTTGGTTAAGTGGAAGAATCTAGCAAGGCCAAATGAGGAAGGAGGATGGCATTGGAAAAACATCCATTTGTTTGGTACCTCATTAGCAACAAAGAGCTTGTGGAGGGCCATAAAAAGGGATGCTCTCTTGAAGAAAATAATTGAACAAAAGTATATTAAACTAGGATCCATCATTGATTAGATCAAAATTCAAGAAAGAATAGAAATAAATGTACCTAATCAATGGAAGGCTCTTGTAATGGATTTTCTAGTGATTGGTTGGTATTTGGTTGGAAGGTGGGTAATTGGTCCCAAGTACTAATAGGGGTTGATTCAATTCTAGGAGTTGAACGAGTGGAATGGCCAAAATAGGTGCTCGCAATTACTTAGTAAAAAGGTTATTGCACTCTTTATCACATTAAGGATATAGGAATAGTAGATATTTGGTCTCAAGGTTGGTTGCAGGCCCAAGATTTGGGGCTTGATCGAATACAGACAGAGTTGTGGAAGGTTTTCATTGACAAGTTCAAAATATATCATATTAGATTAAGGGAGGATCTTGATTCTTTAGCACGGGCTTTCAATAAATATGGAGGGAGGTTCACAACTCATTTGGGGTATAAATATTTGTTTCCTCCATGTCCATAAGTTTTAGTTTGGTGGTGTTGAGCAAGGCATGGAAGCTTAAGGCTCCCAAGAAAACCAAAGTTTTTATATGTATGTCTTTGAGAAACAAGGTTTTAACTTGGGAGAATATGCAAAAGAGAGGATCATAAGGCCCAAGTATTTGTACTTTCTACAAGGCGGCCAAGGAAAACATAAATTATATGTTAATAAATTTCCCATTCTAAGTGCAACTATGGAGGGAGGCTAAATTAATTACGGGTGTGCAAATGTATGGGTTGGATCTTATGTAAATGAATTTTTGAAAAGATGGTTTTCCAAGAAGGAGCTAAAAGAGCTCAAGGTACTTCCATGTCTTGTGTGTTGGGGAATTCAATTGGTTAAAAACTATATTTTATTTGAAGAGAAATATATTTCATCATTTCAAGTTATTTCAAGAGTGTGTGCTTTAGTTCCAAATGTAAAATCTGTAGTAGTACCCAAGTTTGGTAGGAATTTCGGTGAGTTGCAAATTGATAAGTTTGTTCCATGAAGTTTAATTGATGGTGGTTGCCAACATGATGTATATTTCAATAGTGTTAATGGTTTGATGTTTCTTTCCAACTCACATTTTATAAGGTTTAAATCTGGAATTGTTCCTGGATCAAATAATATTACAGAATTCCAAGCTCTCTGTCTTTTATTAAAGCGCACAATGGATCAAGGGATAAAGAGTTTGGAAGTGTATGGATAATCCTCACTAGTTGACTTTCTCATATTGTAAATCTCAAACATGTGGGTAATCTTTTGTTAGAGGTTGTTGGAACTTTTGAATTTATCTCTTTTACTCATGCCTTTCGAGAATTGAATCAAAAGGTGGATGGACTGTCTAAGCAAGGTCAATAGTTAGGCATTTGAATTGTCTCTTTTGAAGAAGTAAAGGAGGGAGTCTCTATTGTTATGTATCACCTTTTAAAAAAAGTAGTTTATTTTGAGTCTATGTAGTAGCACATATATGTTTTTGTATTTTGTTAACTCTATGGTAAGTTAGTGGGTGGTTTAGCTTAAATCATGGACACTATTTTTTCTACCATTTTTGTAATTTTGGAATAGTATCTAGTGGATACTTGGTCTCTTATGAACTTACTAACTATGTAACCGTGGCAAAGACTTTTGGCTTTTTTGGAATCTTGGCAGAAAAGTATCTCCTTGGTGTGTCAGCGGGACACTTGAAATGCGTATGTTTTTTTCATACTTAAATGAAAATTATGATTTTTTTCTTGTAAAAAAAATGTATACTATCAAATCTGAAACACTTCGAATCCAGTGATACATATCCCAACATATACATCATTTATTGCTTTGTTGTTGGCTTATAATGTTTGCCAATATACATATAATATACTTAGATAATTGAATGATTGTACACTTTCTATGCATGTACAATTATTATCGTCAATGCACTTAATACTATTCACTTTCGTATATTTAACACAACTAAAATAAAACTCAACATAGTTCTATTTATTACAACTCATTTGAGGTTTGCCTAGGATTCTAACTAGCTTTGACACAGACTACCATATGCTTGTTATTGTAGGACCATTCCATTCAATTTTAACATTAGTTTAAAAATAAATTGGTAGTGTTATTGGATTCCCATATAGAATTAATTCATCCAACGTTAAGTTTGTGACATCATAGAGAAAATAAGTAATGTTAAGTACAAAGTTAGACATGATAACCCTTTGTTTCTCGTAACTTCCAAAATGATGACAGAGTCTCATTTTATATCTAGAAGGAGAGGCTAAAAAATCCACATCAGAATCTTAGACATCTTTGTTACAAACCTTACATCCTTCTCAAACACGTTGACTATGGTGTGTTCAAGCTAGATATAGAAACTTACTTTGGGTTGTATCTAATATTCAATGTGGATTTGCATTGACGTAGACAAATGTTCGTCATCAACTATGGGAGTCAACCCAAAGATAAGGGCCTCTTCTTTGTTTGAGATAGAAAACTCCTCTAGTTTATGGCCTCGCTGGTAATGTTGGATTTTATGTTTGGTTATTGTATTCTAAGTCCTAATGCATTTCTAATCTAATGTGGAATGCAATATTGATATTTAAAGAACCTAGCTAGGATTTCAAAAAACAAAGAGAAAATACGAAACAACAACTACAATTGCCATTAAAACAAAAAAATAATTTAATGTTATTTTTAATAACAAAAATATCCAAATAATTAGCAAGGAAAACAATATAAGATTATATTTAATTTATTGATTATAGTTTCATATTCACAAGTTAGCAACCATTGAAAAATGGCAATAAGATTAAATCATTAATTCATAAGAGAAGCCTACAACATGAGTAAAAATTCTTACATTCATTCTAGCACGAGAAAGTAGAGGAAAAGCCCCATATGACTAAAAAATTCTAAAATAAATCTTCAAAAATTGGTCAATTTGGCTTCTCAATTAACTTCAAATCGGTTTACAATGTCAAGCAAAAATCCCTTTCTCTTTTGCACTCATTCTATTTGTGCAAAAAGGGTAGGGGAGTTGAAACATTTCATCTCACTAACTATTAGTATTCTCTACTTGGTTTGTGGACCCTTGTTCTTTTTCTTTTCTTTATTTCTCAACATAACATTACATGCCTCAAATGTTTTCTCAAAAAAATCATTTAGTGGAAAGTGATGTTGTTCGAGAGGAGCCTTCAAAGAAGCAATACTATAATCTATTCTTTTTTCGAACTTTTCCAACTTTGGAAACAAAGTTTAAGTTAATGTTATTTCTCTGGTTGGGTCTTCAACATAGCTTTTCATGCATGCCTTGTTGATGCCTAGAAGCGAGAGAATGGCTTGTATTTTTTGTTGGATCTCATCTTCAATATCTTTTATTGCCTCCTCTCAAGGGAGAAAACCATTGTGTGGACCAAATGAGGGGAGGTGGCATGTTTCTACAATTTTTTCTATTACTTACCACATTAGGCATAATATGTGTTATTGCACGGATTTTAGTTTGGGAAAAGCCCAACCCAGACCACAAAGGTGTGACAACTATGATAGTATTTACCCACTATCACCTTACATAAATACTCCCCTCACTTTAGTGATGATGAAATCACCACAAGGGGGAAATCCTGGGTTACCCTAGGGGGATTGAGATGGAAAGTCAAAGGATATGAGAGGTGCCCCTATAGGTCAAGGTCGAATGTGGATATGAAGCTTAGTAAATAGTCTCATGAGAAAGGTAATTGGTTGCCAAGGTGATGTGCCTGTAAAATAGTGTTATCCCTACTCGAAGCAAGACAATATATAGCAAATGAAGCCTCAAATCCAAAGGGGATTCAACAAGAAACCTTGTAGTCCCAAATTGCAGCAGTATGAAAAAAGATATATCAGAAATAAACAATAATAAGAGCTCCAAATTTAACCATCAAAATAAAGTGCAAGATATTGGAAACAAAGCTAGCAATGAGTAGATAAATCTCCAATGATTAAAACAAGACTTTGATACTAATTAGAGGGTTGTTAGTTAGTGTTATCGGCGAGATTTGTAACAGCCTTGTGGCTGTAGCAAAAAATTGCTACAACAACAAATTTTATCCACTAAAATTAACAAGTAAACCACCCAAAAGATAGCTATTGACTAGTAGATTAAGTTTGGCAGCTTGCTAAGTAGATTTTAATGGTAGAAAAGTGAGTAAAAAGTGAGAGGAAGATGAATTTGTTGCAGCCCTATTGGCTGTAGGATTAAGTTGATTACATCAATGAAATTACTTGGCCAATCAAAATGCCCCTAGGGCATAAAAAAACTTATGACATGTAGAATTAAATCCAACTCGAACAATTGCAATATCTCAAGAAATCACATATACCAATGCATGAATATTCAATCTCCAATGCAAGTAGATTAGTGCCTTGTCTATTGGGTTATGGAGTATCTTGTGTATGAGCTAGGGTTTGTTACTTCTCTAGGGGTGTAAACCCTTTTACTCCCTAGAGAAAACAAACCTTAGCAAGGTAAATCTACAAGGGTGTAAACCCTTTTACTCCTTGTAGCAACTTCTTTTGGTGCCAATCAAGAAAGATCTTGATGTAGGGTGTATGCCCTTATACTCCTCCAAGGATTTAGACAAATTAACCTTGAAACAAGAAGAAACAACACAATTATGCATAAATTCCTTACCAATTCCAAGGGATAGCATGAAAAACCCTTATTTATCAAGAATATTCCATCACATTACCAAGAAACAAACATCCAAGAGATAGTGCCTAGCCTTTTCCACAAATAGACAAGTGAAAGCATCCACGAAACACCAAGAGAGAGATAGAGCGAATTTCCCAAGGAGGGCGAAAATTTCAGCCAAGAGAGTATGTACTTCTCAAAACCATGGTGATAAAATGAGAGTGGAATGACCTTTATTTATACAAGGTCATCCAACCCTAATTTGTCCACTTTATTTGTCAACAAAAAAATAGAAAGAGGTTTAGCCCTCTAATTTGTCTTTACACTTTACAAATCACAAAATAACATTAAAACAAAACCCCTAAGGGGTGACATCATGCCCTAAAGGGCGATGTTAAGCCTCCAAGAGAGAAGTTGAGCCTCTAGGTGCAAATTGTTGGGCCTCCAAAGACCACGTGTCACCTAATCATGTGCTAGGGTGACCAACAATGCATCTTTCTCCATCAAATCACATCATATCAACACCATCATCATCAAATCCCATCATAACCCCATCGAAAAGGTGATGTCAAGGGCTAGGATATGACGTCCTAGGCCTCCCAAGGGCAACGTTTTGGTGCTAGGGGCCACGATACCTTCATCATATGTTGTCCAAGTACCTCCAAAGGAAACATTCATCTTCCCATGTGTGTAATGAGTGGGGGGGAATCATCCAAGTTGTGGGATTCAAGCCCCTATGAAGGTCCAAGTGACCTTGTTCCTCCATGAAAAATCTTTCACCTGGCAAGGTCCTGCAAAGACAAACAAGTACGCCCTCCAAGGGTCCACAAGTCACATGTATCATGCAAAGTAAGCCATATTTAATAAAAGAACCACCTAATCATGTGCATTGAATCCCCCTTTTCAAAATAAATAAATGCTCAAAGACTTTATACAACTTGCCAAATTTAAGTATGGGAGGGTTGTCATGGTGCCCTATAGGGTAAGTCAATTCCCAAGTCAAGGAGTGTTTCCCAAGAGGACCCTCTCTAAGTCATGTAAAAGATTATGAGGTGGATGAGGGTATAATGAATTTTGGGTATGGGGTTTCTTGACATACAATGGCTCATATTGTCTCATTTATGGGTGCCTTTGTAGAGGGTGTGTTGCATCCTCGTTTGCAATGCAACCTTTTTCCAAGCCCGTTATTACCATTAATTGTTTATGGTCCAAAACATTGAGTGCCCAGTGCAATGGAAAGTAAGGAGCACCGCAATTCCACTTGAAGCTAAGAACACACAGAGTGTCACGTGCAAGGAAAGTAAAATACGCTGCAAAATGCATTCCCTCAACAAGCGAGACATTTATTAATTATGTGTTTTATTTCACAGGTCCTTGAATTTTATGGAGAAACGTTTCATTGCTCTCAAGACCTTAGGGTGAGCATCTAGAGGATAATATATGGATTTTATCCTTTTCCAGCTACAACCCTCTAGGCCTTTAGCCCCTTCTTCCCATGAAATGAGGTGCAAGCCCTTCTTGGCTCAATATGCCCAAAAACCCAAAAGATACGTTGACAGAAGGGAAGGGGTGTGGAAAATGATAAGTATGTGCAGGAATGGTATGATGACCCTTCAAGGAGACCCCTTAGTAGCAATCATTTTCCCGAGGGTGACCCACTTACTAGGACAACATGTCAACCACCAAGGTGAATTGCAGTAAAAGACATAATTTCCAGGAAAACGTTTTCAAAATCAAGAAAGGACCCTTTGCAACATGTTCAAATGCTTCAATTATTAAAATGACACTTACCATGAGACCAAACTTGTTACCTCATGAAGCAAGACCCGTTGTCCTCTATGGGCCAAGCTAGTGTGGCAGACACTGCTGCTGTCGATCAGTCACAATGTGTGGTAAGAGGAGGGGCTATGTCTTCTCATCTGGCACTCGACACTCCATGTCTGCAACCTGTGGGCCTCGAGACATCATCTCCTTAGTTACCCCTAGAAATGGGGGGTCACATCTTGCTCCTACTTGAGGACATGTGCTCACCATAGATTACATGAGAACCTCATTATCTCCTAGCGTGATTTGTGCCTACACACACTTAGACAAACATGTTGGATATCGAAGGTGGCGCACTCACCCCTTTATTCATATGATCAAAAATTTAAAAATCCAACTGTACATTAAAAATAAAATTTTGCATTTTTTTCAAAAACTTCTAACTAACATGTAATATGATTCAAGCAAATGTAGCAAAACAATTATGCATAAATACAAATAAAGCAATATGTAAATAAAATATGAACATGCAAATCTAAATAAATGCAACTAAACTACCATGAGCAAGCAAATCCAAATGCAAGAAAGCAAATGACCTACCTACTTACTTAGGGCCGAGGCCCTGAAGAAGTCAGGTTTCGTTGATGTAGGGTCAGAGGATAGACCCATAAATTAGTAATGGAATCTTCCTCCCATCCATGGTAGATAAGTAATAAGTACCTTTCACGAACCTCTTGTTGACGATGTGAGGGCCAAGCCATAAAATTTCACTCTTCATGTCGTATTTTGGCTTTCCCTTTCTTTTATCTGACATGAGTGCATGGCTTCCTTCATCAAATTAAACACAAGGCATGTCTTTAATGTAAGGTTGAGTGGGTGGACCTACCTTGACCATGTTCTTGATAGCTTTTTTTCGCTCTTTATCTTTCTTACCTTCATCTTTCTTCAATATTTTGATGGACCTTGAATCCTTACCCTAGAATTCTCCAAGCTTCTCTCTATATTTATCTATTGTTGGGATTAATGTATCAATACAACCCTCTTGTGCAAAAGGCAAGTCCTGAGGATCATACTCAATAATGTGGGGTTCCACATCATACTCATAATAATTTGGGCCATTCGGGTCAACCATGTGATTCTTCACAACATGTTGATTGTATAATATTTCAAATGTCTCGTCTCCCATAGGGATACGTGCATGAGTAAGGTCCATACTAAGAAATCCACCAAGGGTAGCTGACCAACTTCTTGATAAGAGCATGCCACAAGCATCTATTAAATCAATCATTATTATAGTGATCATGAGGCCAATATGAGGGAGATCCTAAACAAATACCTCGACATCTTCTATGAGACCGTACACATTTACTTTTCTTGAAGCAATGCCTCAAATGTTTCAGTAAGGGCAAGTTGTATTCAAACCAAGTTTCTTCATGACCTTTAGAGACATGACATTTTCCGAAGCTTCAGAATCCAACATACAATTATTCAAACGGAAACCATTTATACCAAAAGAAATATTAAAAGAAGGATTTTCCTCTCCTTGTCTTCCATGATACATATTATTTAGGATGACCGGAGGATCTCTTGTTTCATCTTGTACCTTTAATGCCCTCAAAACTTCTCTTCTTATAGAAGGAATCTTGCACATCTCTATCACAGGTATTAACATATTCATCTTTCCCATCATGCTCGGTACATCTATGTATAGAAAAAACTCTTCATTTGATGGTGCAGGCTGTGGAAACAAGTCATGAACTGGTGGTGGAGGAGGTGGAGGGACTTCCTTACTGGCTGGAGGCAGTGGAGGAATATCCTTCTTTGTTACTCAAGATGGTGGAACTAGCACTTTATTCCTCATTGAGTAAGTTAGGATTTCCTTTTTTCTCAACTTATCCTTCATATCTTCATCCATTTGATTGAAAACTTCCAATTGAGCTCGTATTGCTGCCCTCTTCCTAAACTCTTCAAGAGATATCAACACACTCATCATCCTAGAGATCAAAGAGCATATCAATGAAGTTCAACCTCTCCACGACACTTGGATCCTCTTGTTTTATCCATCTCAGACAATCATCATTTGGATGAGGTTCCTAGTAAGGCAGACACCATGGTGATCCTTCCAAGTTGACCATCCCAACCAGATCCAATGTGTCAGGTGCCTTGGCTTCCTGCTATGGCCTCAATTTCCATCCCACATTAGACTGTTTGATAAAACCAGGTTTCGAGGCATGATGATACCTCTCCAAAGTCGTCAGCCCATTCATGATTTGATTCTGAGTATGGACGAACTGAGTATTCATTTGATCCAACTTCTGAGTTATGAGTGCAATTGGATCCTGGATTGTGCTGGTTGAGTTCTTCATCTTTGGTTCTGCCTTGACACGAGGAAACTCGAAGGGCTCGATCTTTAAGTTGACGAGATGTTCCTCAATCTAAGCACTATATTCTCTTTCTTTCGCCAAACTATGATGCATCTTTTCCTGCTAAATGAAACCGAACCGTCCTTAGAAAACATTCAAGTAAAGGAGTAGAGTAGCTACATATGATGGATATACATCCTTCGGGGTTTGATTGCGTAAATTGTCAAATTTGGTGTCAAACTCTTTCATTGCTTCATTTTCTTTCCTTTTGATTTGATTGAATTACATTTATATCATTCCACTATCTTTCTTTGTTGTCCATCCTTCCTTGAACAACTTAGCAAAAGCTTCATAGGATGCTAGGTGGTTGTCAGGTAAGCCTTTATATGACTTTTTAGCATCTTCATCAAGAGACATAACTAATAGCTTCATTACAACGTCTTCATGTTCTATGCCATTGTCTTCCATGGCCACACCAATAGCTTCAAGGTGCTCTTCTGGTGTGATAATGTTGTTTCCGGTGAACTTTGAAAACCATTTATGAGACTCTTTGGGCATTGCATTGGAATAACTAGGGATGGTGGCCATATTCAAATGCTTGTAAAGGTTGCTATCCCAAGTGCAAGCCATTGGAGCAAGGGGAAGGTTACCTTGGAACAAGGTTTTGACAACTGGGGAATTATGAGGAGGCCTTCTTCAGTAAACATTAGAAGGCTTGAATCTTCCTTGGGGAAGGACTTTGGGGAAAGGTGGGTTCTTAGGTTGTGGAGTCACCAGATGAAATTAGAAAGTTCATCAAAGGGGGAGAGGGAACTTCCCTCAGGTGGAGTCGTTGAGAAACTTAGGAGAAGGCTTTCCAGTAGCTTGCCAAGTGTTGTTAAGGGTTGGAAAGGATTCAAAATCCTCCCCTACAACGATGCCAATATGTTGTCGCACATATTGTAATTTGGGAAACGCCCAAACCAGACCACAAGGGTGTGACAACTATGGGAGTATTTTCCCACTTCCACCTTATATAAACCTTCCCCTCACTTTAGTGATGATGAAATCACCATAAGGGGGGAATCCTGGGTGACCCTAGGGGGATTGAGATGGAAAGTAAAGGATATGAAAAGTGCCCCTATAGGTCAAGGTAAAATGTGGAGATGAAGCTTAGGAAAGAGTCTCATGAGAAAGGTAATTGGTTTCCAAGGTGATGTGTAGCATCCCCGGCCCCAAGTTGGGCAATGCCACACAAAAACTCCAAATGTGATACCATTTTAATTTACTGATATGCTCTACATATGCACAAAATTATGCAGAATAAAAAAATTTATACATATACAACACTATACAGGGAAATCCCATGTAGAAAACACATAAATATTTACACAATAATTAAAACAAGCACATGAAAGACACTTATATTTTGTAAATGGAACACCAACTACGTGCAGATCTTAGAATTTCCTCCCAGCCATAGATTATGTTGCTCATAAAATCAGTAGCAGGTCACCCCGAGCTAGGGATAAAACTCCACTTGGCAAAGGAATCCTAAACCAAGCCAGGGTATTTCAAATAGCAACAATGCTTAGACTCATGTGCCAACTCTAGTAGACAACCTACAACCTCTCATTCCCCACATGCCTGTCCCACCCCAGAAAGTTGTTATAACCCTAATTTGCACCAGATATGCTTACCTGGCATCAAGCCATCTCAGATTCCTTCTTTTCCAAAACACTACAGAACAACTCTTCTTAAAAACCCCCTTTATAAAGGCCCATGTGTCCTGCTCCATTACTGCACGCGTGTACACGCTAACTGCCCCAATACAACCTGCGTGTACCTACAAAAGCATGAAAAAAGGAAAGTTGGAGACGGAACACACACCTTTGGGTAAGTTAACTAAACCTTTCAGCCATGCATGGCCAGTCATTCGACCAAATACCTAGCTCCTTCTAGCCTATAAAAGAAGGGGTAGGGTTCCCATTTGAAAGGAGGAAAATCATAGTAAAGAGACTATACCCAATTGAGCATTTCCCTTGTCCCAACCTTTAGCCTTCCTTGTGAAAAGAGAAATATAGAGCAAAGCAGTTGGAGGACAATTGAAGAGGAGCCCAGGACCAGTTGAAGAGGAGTAGTGCCGATCACATATTGTAAGTTTACTCTTGTGAAGATTAATACAAAAAGGAATACTTTTCCCGTCTCGCCATGTCATGTGTTTGAGTTGAATGTTTATTTTATGATATTGTCACAACTAACCCAACAATTAGTATATGAAATGCATGTTCGTAGTTTTTTTTTTGTTCATGTGTGAATGCAGGTCAGCTTTGGGAGGAGGCTTGCAATCAAAGAGCAAGTGAAAGCAAAGGGATCGACATAAAACGAAGGACTTAAGGTAGAGTTATTGAGTCTCATTTACACCTTTGTATTGCATGAATGTTGGGGTTTGTGTTGGGAGAATAGGAAAGAGTAGAGGCCTTTGAAATGATCATTTTTTGCATGCATGATTAGAGCCCTTAAATGCTAAGTCCGTAGGAGGGATTCCCACCCACAAAAGAATTGGCGACCATATTGGGGATCTCTAGGGTTTCTGGAAATATTTTTATTGGGTATTTAATTTTTATTTTTTTTGCGTTTCATTCCTTATTTTTAAAGTTTCTGCAAAAGTTTGAGCCAACAGAGATTTTGGTCTTCCATACCAATTATCTTTGTTTCTTTGCTTGGCTGCATTTTTTTTTTACGGGACCCATAGAGGTACACGCGACCTGTATAAGGCTTGGACGCGTGTACCCGCGCCCTACCTTCACATAGCCCGCATGTACACGCTAGCTGATGAAGTGTCAGTCACGTGTATGATTTCAAGAGATTTCTTTTAGAGAGGCAGTCATCCTCTCCCCTGTTAGAAGTGATCCTTCTCATGGGTATTCTGGAACTCATTCTAGGCTCTATGTTTGCAGTTTTATAGCTTAGGTTCCACCTCATATTGGTTTTGTTCTATGAAATTTTCCTTGAATTGTTTTCTTTTTTCTGACAAAGTAAGTTTATGAGTCTTCAAGAGATTCTAGTTCTCAATATCAGTAGTCTCTGCCAGTGCTTGATTGCTTGTCTTTTCATTTTTGAATGATTTCAGAAGTACACACAGCCTGTATAAGGTCTGCACGTGTGTACATGCGCCCTGACTTTACATAGCTCACGTGCACACGTTGGCTGTTGAACTGTCAGCAGCGTGCCTGTGGATTTTTTTTATTTTATTTAGGGAGAGGCAGTCATCCTTTTATTTGTCAAGAGTTTATACCTCTCAGGTTTTTCGGTCTCTGTCATAGCGGTCAGTAACTTAGGTTTGATCACAACAATAACTTTCTTTTTCATTAAGAAGTTTTCCTCAAAATTTTCCTTTTATAGGGTTTTTAGACAAGTGTGAGAGTCCATTTTAATCTACTTGTGTGCTATTTTTAAAGTGACTCTTTGCGATCTACGCTTAGGCCAGAAGTTTTCTTGGTCTTTACTTATCGATATTTTTCCTTTTTGCTTTGTGAGCATTCAAAAAATAAAAAAAACTTTTATTTCTTTGTTTGGTTAAATAGTTGTTGGTGTGCATTAGTAACCAGGAGAAGTCTTTGCTTTCATAAGTTCTTGACGGTTACTTAGACGATAAGTAGCTCGTAGTCGAGTGAAATTATGTTTTGAGTTTGTTGTTCAAAGATCTTAGGAAATTTTATTTTGAAAAGTTGGTTAAAGAATTCAAAAGAGCAAAACTGAGTTTGTCAAGAAGAAGTTATTTTGTTTCCAGCTTTCTGTTTATATTTCTTTTCGTCTCTCAAAACATCACTAGTTTCACTTTCATAACCTTTGACTTAAGACAAGCCATAAAAATTAACGCTAAATCTAAAATTAATTAGACTTTTTATGTTTGTAGGGTCAACCAACTAGTTTAGGGTTAGGGCCTTGAATTAGGTTGGAGAGGGAACTCTTCAAGGCCATTAAATCAAACATTGGAGTCTGAGTTAGGGAGTGTCCAAGTCCAGTATCATGAAAGTTATCTAGGACCCCCATCTAACACAGGGGCTAAACACGAGGTCGCCTGCAGAAAGGTAGCAGAGATAACCCCTCCAAAGCTGGACCAATCGTAGTGGAGAACACATATAGAGGGCTTGTCTTAGGATTCCGTCGATTGCATTTGCCACGAAGCTTCGTGGGTCTCAAATCCGTTCAAGGTCCTCAGTTGTCTTCCAGACCACTTTATTTCGATACCCTTGACAGGTTTCGTGCTCGATACCTTGCTCATTGTGGTCTACCCGACTGTCGACTGTACCCACCTGGTAACTGTTCGCGCGCTGGCAACCTAGTTGCCTATGTTTTTTAGAGACATACACAGGTGATTGCGAGGGTATACCACGGTACCTAGGACAGACTTCGGGCCACACTTTGCAGAGTATACCCGGAGGGTGCTTCCGTGTTCGAGTTGCACTTGCACCGGTAAGTTTCTCTAGTGTTGGTTGTTGTAATTGTTCTTCCAACTAGTTTAGTGTTTGCTTGTTTTATCTTGGAGGATCTTTTTCTAGTGTGTGTTGTTTTTGAATGAATAGAAAGCCCTAGTGTGTCTTTGATCTTCTCACATAGTGGAGGATCACAAGCTCCCCCGGTCACGAAGACTTCTTGGCCTGCCACCGGTTACACTGGAGCCACCCCCGCCACCGCTAAGGTGAAAGCTAGACCAACAAGGGTCTTTTGAAGCGACCGGGTCACAGGAAACTGTGCCCGCCCAACATCCGGAGGAACCAACTATTTCAGACCTTAGAGTGTAAGCTCTCGGTCCACCCGAAACTCCAACCACTAATCTTTTGGTGCCCATCATTGGACAGATTCATCCTTACGGGTGCCAGACAGTGTCACACGCAACAATGGAAACAAATGCTGCCACTCTTCTGGGAATTCTTCTATCCCCACTTTGACTGTCACCACAGGGGGTGTTCCACCTCCTAACCCATCGTCGCCGGTCTAAGCCACCATGGTCTCGACTGCCTCTACCTCAAGCAGTGGTCTGATCCCGTCTTTGGTGGCGACCACTGCTCCTTTCACATAGAGTGCGACAAGCCCTCCGTTCTCATACAGGATGCCTAGCTCAGGTACAAGCCCTGTACTATCCTACTCCACTTTACAGACTTTAGGTCTAGGGGCAGGGAGCTCTAACGCTCCTTTGCAAGGACCCACAGGGGGCACTTCAACTCCCTTTAATGCTTTCCCTTACGGGGGAGGTCATATACCTCCTTCGTCCCCTTCGCTCGGCGGTACCCACCAGCAATCCATCGGGCCAAACACACACCATAGTTGATTTGGAGTAGGGAGTCAAGGAATACCTTCTCATAATATGTTGGTAGGTTCGACACCGTTTTCTTTGTTCAGAGCATTTGGTAATAACGCTTTCTCTTTGACTGCTTTCTCGACTGGGGGCAACCCCGGTTATAGACAACCAAATCCCGTGTAGGGTACTATTCTTGTATAGGGGGAAAACCCATGAATTCCTTCCGGACCAGGACCTTGGAACTCTTGGCAAGGATCAGTTCCCTCATCAGGAATGTCAATCGGGGGCAACCCCTTTCACAACCAATGGAACCCTGGGCAAGGCCCAGGACCTATGCCCCTGGGATCGGTATGGGGCAACCCTTCACAAAGCCCTTCTAATGCACCCCACACCCAACCATCTACGTCCTATTACAGGAACCAATCGATGATGTCTCCTCAAGTGCCAAATCAATACGCTGGTCAAGGCCACAGTTTCTACCAGAATCCGAACCAGCAACCCAACTTTTACTGGCAACCTGGTGCCAGTCAAACTCCAGGTCCCTTTTTCCATGGTTATCAACAACAACCTAAACTACCTTTCTTGGAAACCTTAAATTTTCTAGACTTGACAACGTTGTTGAATGACCCCATCTGTCACAATCCACATTGGCCCCCTATGCCGACGAAATTGCCTTCGGACATACCAAAGTTCGAAGCCAAGCCTAACGAAGATCCATGGGATCATTTGACCACCTTCCATTTTTAGTGCTCATCTAATTCATTGAAAGACGACTCCGTACAATTGCGATTGTTTCAAGGCACTCTCAGTGGGAGTGATGGGAAATGGTACATCGAGCTCGACCGCTCGAGATATTATTCCTTCGGAGAATTGGCAATGGCGTTCCTAAACCATTTCCAATTACCTGTGAGATATGACACCGATACATAATTGCTAGCCAATTTCGAACAGACAAAAGCGGACCATATCTCTGATCACATCCGAGAATGGAGATGCCAGAAGAGTTTGATTAAGTTACCAGTCCCACCAGCATTCCTGCTTGAGTGGTTCCTTAAGTCTTTGGTTCCACAACTATCCAAGGACGTCGCAACATCGGGAGTGTTTTCCGAAGAAGATGCCATCATGAGAGCTCAACAATTCGAGCTAATTTATTCTCAGTATGGTTTACTATACGAGATTTTGCCGGATGCACCACGATCCATACTTGATAAAACTAGATAGAGAGTTGGACCACATGTTGATGGTATTGTAGGTTCAACACAAACAAATCCCACTGAACAATTGACAAAACCACTGCAACAATTGTCTATACAACACACAACGACCAACCAAACTACTGTTTTGGCTGCTCCCCCTACCCAAACGTCGGATGTACACAGTGTGTAATCGACAAATCCAAAGGCCACCCAACAGCCTGATGGAAAGAAAAAACAACGTAAGAAGGGTAAGGGGGATAAGAAACCCACTAATAATGCTAGCGGGGGCAACACCGAGAAACGGAAGGCGAAGTATCCGTGTAACCTATGCGCGGAAGACCACCCGACCCACCAGTGCCGTCGGCTTGCAGAGGCCCAAAAGTTTGTGTCACAGCAACAACCTGCTATGTTAACGAATCCATTTCAACATGGGCAAAACCTAACCCAAGCCTCTACAAGCGCGGAAGGGGGGAGTCAAGGACCCTCTCCATCTTCGAACACTCCTACATTCGCGAATGTGTATATGATGAAAGGTGATGCTTTTATATCGACTAGAGCGCATGACTATAGTAAGCCAAGCACCTCTAAGAAAGGTAAAGAAGCTGAAACCCCATCTCTTCCTCTCCAGATCGAGAAGACTTTGGGAGAAACAATGACACGCATCCCAAAAGGTGCGTTCAAGAAAGCTTCTCACAACCCAAATGCAAGGGCCACCCAGAACTATTATGTGGTGGAGGATTTGTCTCAAACCCCTTGTGCAATGTTCGCTTTGGAGGTCCTCCAAAGCTGCCCTTCCCAGAGGAAAGCTTTGTTAGTTGCTTTAGGATTTGTCAAGACTTGTAGTCCGGGTACAATCATGTTGGATACAATCGAATTAAAACCTCCTCTCCCTTACCACGTAGCATTTCAGATAATAGTGGCTTACCCTACGAAAACTTTTACTCGAAAGATTTTCCACACGGTGGTTGATGAGGGTGACTCGACATGCTTCATGTCGTTGGCGTGTTGGAAGGCCATTGGACAACCCGTTTTGTCTCCGTCACCTACTCTTCTTACCACTTTCGATGGTCGTTCGTTCCAACCACATGACATCATCCCCTCTTTCCCTGTGCAGTTAGGAAGACTGTGTGTGTTGAAGTAGAAGTAGTCGACGCATCCCTCGACTACAATCTCTTGTTAGGTAGGAGTTGGACCTATGCCATGCAAGCAGTGGTCGCTACAGTTTTTTGGGTCTTATTGTTTCCACATGAGGGCCAGATCGTGACCATTGATCAATTGTCCTTCTCCCGACCTGACCCTTCATTGGGGGCATCTGCAGTCCTGATGATTGATAATCCTCAACCGGGCGTCGTCAATGTAGGGGTTAGTTTGTGCCCACCTTTGATGGGTACTTTCGATTACCCACCTCCTCACGACGATGTCAAGTTTATATCAGACCACCATAAGGTTGAGATTTTCCAAGTTTCGTCATTTCGCACGACTTACTTCAATGATCCGTGGATTCTTCCTTCCCCATCGGCCACGATGGAAGGGACAGGACACCATGGTATGTCCATGTCCTTGTCCGTGGTAGAAGCAACATACTCTTTAGTCCAACAAGCTTCAGCCGACACCGATCCAACTCCCGCATAAGAGTTAGATCAGATTCCATAGCCTATTTGGGCTCAAGGTTCCCTTGCTGATACTGATTCGTTAGACTTAGTCTTGCCCTTAGACTAAGCAATCATTGAAGCAACGACTAGTCCGGACAAACCTTGGGATGATCTCCATCACAGATCATACTTCCTCCCAGAGTTAAGAAAAATCGAAGCAGGGGAATTCACCTTGACTATGAATGGAGATAGGTCTTGTCCTATCAATCCCTTGGCTACACATGAGGTTTATGCCGAGGGTAATATGGCAACTATCGCTGAAACTATACTGATTAACATCTCCAGAACCCCTGGTATTGTGGAGAATGTTTTCATTGGAGCTGACTGTTCCCCCAAAGAGATTCAAATCTACACAGACTTATTTAAAGAATTCCACAACATTTTTGCCTGGTCTTACGAGGAAATGCCAGGCATTGATCCAAAAATAGTCGAACATGAAATCACAACTTATCATGATGCCAAGCCAGTTCGGCAGAAGCTTCGTTCAGTTAATCCCAGGAAACCAGTAGTTATTAAGGTTGAGGTAGAAAAACTGCTCAAAGCAGGTTTTATCTATCCTGTCCATTTGACCCAATGGGTGTCAAATCTTGTGCCGGTCAACAAGAAACAGGGCACGATTCGCGTATGTACGGATTTTCGCGATTTGAACAAAGCCTATCCAAAAGATAATCTTCCCACACCATTCATTGACCAGATAGTCGATGAATGCTCCGATTGTGAGGCTTTTTCCTTCATGGATGGTTTTTCGGGATATAATCAAATACAGATCAAACCCAAAGACCTGCACAAAACAACTTTCATCTGTCCATGGGGTACATTTGCCTATCGTAAGATGCCTTTTGGTCTAAAAAATGTTGGAGATACTTTCCAGCGGGCCATGTCTTTTGCTTTCCATGATCTCAAGCATATAGTCGAAGCCTATTTAGATGATTTAGCATCACGATCTCGTAAGAGAACGAATCATCCCACACACCTCTGACTTATCTTTGAGCGATGTCACTACTTCCGGATCCGCTTGAATCCAAACAAATGCAGCTTTTGCGTAATGTCAGGACGACTGTTAGGTTTCATAGTCTCAACAACAGGGATCATGGTTGATCCTCTCAAGGTGGAGGCAATACTTCAGTTGCCACCCCCGCGTACAATCCTTCATCTTCAAATTTTATAGGGAAAAGCGAACTTTTTGAGGCGTTTCATAGCCAACTATGCCGAGATCACAAAGGGCTTTACGTGTTTGCTAAAAAAAGACGTTCCTTTTCATTGGGATGAAGCCGCTCAACACTCTTTCAACACATTGAAACATGCCCTCACGACTGCCCCTTTGCTTCGGCCACCTAATTTTAACAAAAAATTCTTATTGTACTTGGTTGCGGCAGAGTCGACTATCGGTATGGTCTTAGTTCAGGAGGATGACTTCCTCTCAGAATATGTGATTTATTACCTGAGCCGAGGCCTGGTTGGACCGGAACTCAATTATTCCCATATTGAAAAACTAACGTTGGCATCCGTTCATGCTATTCAACGGTTCCGTCATTATATTTTGTTTCGCAAGACCACCATCATTGCCGTTGTGAATCCATTTCAATACGTATTAACACGACGCGTCATTGGCAAGAAGATCAGTAGATGGATAGTTGTCCTCCAGGAATTTGACTTAGATTTTGTTTCGACGAAATCCAAAAAGTCACTGGTCTTTGCGGAGCTCATCTTAGAACTTCCGATTGAATCTGGTGAGGTTATGCCCGAAGAGTCGCCTATTAGAGGAGACATGTCTTTGATCACATCTTCGGATCCCTGGTATGGAGATATACTTGTCTATCTCCAGAATTTGAAGTGCCCCGCCTCTGCTTCTCGCGATGAGCGTCGACATATATGCCATCAGGCCAAGAACTATCTCATACTCGACGACACTTTGTATTGCCGAGGTGTAGATTGCATCCTTCGCCGATGTCTCACTCATGAAGAAGCAGTTATCGTGCTTAACCACTGCCATACTAGAGCATGTGGTGGTCATTTTTCTGGGTTGGCAACAACCCAAAATATTTTACGAGCTGGTTACTTCTGGCCAACATTAATCAAAGATTGTATCGAATCGGTCAAGAAGTGCCACCCGTGTCAGATCTTCTCTCGGAAGAAGAGGGCACACCCCGCTCCCATCTTTCCTGTCATCACAGTTGGTCCCTTCACCAAGTGGGGGATTGACTACACTACATGCAACCCTCCTTCAGCAAGGGGGCACCGTTATATCATTGTAGCCATAGACTACTTCACGAAGTGGGTCGAAGCTATGCCAATGTTTAAAGATGATGGAGAGACTGCAACTCTCTTTTTGTTCAACCAGATAATCGCAAGGTTCGATGTACCAAGAGAAATTATCACTGACCATGGCAGTCACTTTCAGAACCAAATGATGACCAAATTAACATCAAAGCTTGGGTTGCAGCAAGAACATTCGTCACCCTACTACCCCCAAGTGAATGGTCAGGTGGAAGCTGTAAATAAATCTCTTAAGACCATCCTACAACGAACGATCAATTTGGCCACGTCAAATTGGCATTTGATGTTATACTCGACATTATGGGCTTACCGAACATTTGTCAAGACTGCAACTAGTTTATCACCTTTTCAACTCATTTACGGGATGGAAGCAGTCTTACCTATAGAATGTCAGATCCCATCCCTAAATTTGGCAGTACAGTTACTACCAGACACTTCTCCACTTGAAGAGCGGTTATTATACCTTGAGCAACTCAATGAGTAGCGTTTTGATGCGGCCTTGGCCAACGTGGCTCACAAACAAAAAGTCAAGTGTTAGTATGATCGGTTTGTTTGTCCTCGGATTTTCTTTGAAGGCGACCTTGTCCTGGTCTATGACCAGGATAAGGATTCCCTGGGAACAGGTAAATTCAAACCCATGTGGTTCGGACCTTTCATCGTAAAAGATGTTCTAAAAAAGGGCGCTTATAGTTTGGTAGACTTTGAAGGAAATGCTTTGGCAGAGCCTAGAAATGGGCTCTACCTCAAGAAGTATTACTCATAGGTACGTCACCTTGGGTAACTTTTTGTAACATATGTATAGTCTTTGTACTATTACTTTTTGGTTTCTTTTGGTTTTATGGACGTGTTATTTTTTATGTTATCTTTTGTCACTGTGGTAGATGTCAAGTGAATCAGAGGTGTTCGTTGGATATGCAGACGACGCTAGCCGGCACACTCAGAGGCTTGCCTCCGCAGCTTGGGTAATTTTTACACCTCAGGGCTAGTTATTATCTTTAGGAGGTATATGTTTAGGCGACACCACAAACAATGTCGCCGAATACAACACATTTATTGAGTTGCTTTGTGACGCTTTGGCATTTGGTATCTCTCACCTCTGGGTCTATTTAGATGTTCAATTGGTTGTGTCTCAGTTAAATAGAGTCTATCGTGTTCATGATCCTACTTTACACCGACGATTCCTTAGTGTACGTCTCTTAGAACGAAGCTTTGATTATATTACATATTTTCATGTTCCTAGGAGATTAAATCAAATCACAGATACTCTAGCTAATCAAATTTTAGATTGGCATCTCACACACATATAAGAAAGACATACACATGCACATGTAAATACATTTTTAAAAGCAAATATAATCCATAAAACATAAAAAGGCATAAAAATCCATATATAATATCAAAATCATCAGAGTACATAGTTGGGTGCAAACGCCTAAAAAATACGACCAATAACGAGTCATGAGGCTTATGCCGTCAAAAAATATACATGTAGTTCCCTCGGCACGTGAAAAGTCCAGCCTAACTAAGGACGGGGCTTGTGGGCCCTGTTGTAATAATCAACGGCATTTTCCAAACGTCGAAAAAGCCGGACCCGTGTCCATGGCGCCCCCACTACGTGAGGCTGCATAGATGGTGGCAGATCCTCAATCTCTGCCATGGGGACTGTGTGAGTGAGTGAGGTAATATTTCACTCTACTCGCCTTAAAAACCTCTCAGCCTCACCAGCTAGAAGCTCTCCTGCTGCTGCTGGTCCCCCTGCGGCGGTGGATGCGACCCTTGGCCGAGGACGTTGCATGTTCCTCGCGTAATCCACTGGTCGCACTGGCCCCACATTTGCATGCAATAGACACATATATGTCAAACGCTCTGGTATAAAAAAAAATGATATATATAAAAAACAACATAAAAATTACATATGTTTAACAAAAAAAAAAAAAACAATGCAAACTTACCCATCTCTCCTCGTTCCTCGCCGGGAGGTACCGATATCTCAGCATCTCTCAAGAAGTCAATCCCAGCATAAGAGTAATCCTCTATGACTGGGATCTGTCGCGACAACCAACCAAAAAAGTCATCATCAAAGGACTCATTGGTCCTTCCTCCCCTTTGTCATGGCAGCAACACTACCCATCTGCATATCGCAGGAAGAGAGGCATGATGCCCTTGTACCACCTCTCGAGGGATGAAACTGGGCACTCTTTCAAACAAGAAAGAGCAAAGAATTGTTCCAAACCCGAAGTTCCTCTGAGTCCGACACCGACAGTTTGTTAGTTGCCTCTTCATACAATCCAGTAATGTGGTGCTCTAATAAAAAATCTGTGCATTTAAGCACTGAACTACACAGTTCATCTATGCACAGGACGCCTGATGCAAAGCTGCAGACCCAGTAATTCACCCTATGAGCAACACGATCGCCTGCAGTGCTAAGTCTGAGATCTTGCTTATTGGCACTTGAGAGCTCGTCTGGTTTGTACCTACCTCACAATGGAGTCCAATCAACTCCGATATATTGTGAGGCCTAGAGGGAAATGTATTGAAATTGACTGGATCCCCTCTTCTGGAGAGGCCAGTCAGAAAGTATATATCCTCTGTCGTTCGAACCAATGACTGCCCCTCTAGAATAAAGGCCTTTGCGTCGGGATGTCAATAGTCAACCAAGGCATTTAGTAGCCTAGGTTGTGCTCACATGAAAGGACACAATTGTTTTTTTAGAAATCGACATTGCATTAACGCAACAACAACATTAGGGTCTTCCCCAACCAACACACTAATATCTTCATGCTCTTTTTCTCTCCAGTGCACATACATCCTGCACATGGGCAAAGTTTAGGAGGGTTAACTCTTGCTTTTTAAATTTTTTTTGCACTAAATGGAGGGTCCACACGGGCTGTTATGATGACAGTTGCATGTACACGCGGTTTGCCATAAGACAAAGCAAGTGTACACGTGGGCTGTCATAGGACAACCCGCCTGGATGTAGGGCCGACCTTTTGAAGGTCGACTTCCCCCCAAAAAATGAAACTAAATGCATAAATAAAGAATTAGATTGCAAGATGAGGTAGTTTATACTTGGTCCAAGCAGATGGTTGTTTCATCCACCGAGGCTCTTGGAATCAATTATTTTCACATAGGGCCAGTTTTGGTTTTTAGTCAATTTCTGAATTAACAATGATGATAATGAGCTGTCAGCTTCTATTTATAGAGGTTTTGGCCTCTTTTTTGTCAATTTTCAGACCCTTTTGTCATTTTTTCTAAATTGAAAATCATTTAAGATGGTTCAAGAGTCTTCTTTGGATAGTCACGGGAAGTATTACTTTGGGTATTGGGATTTTTTTTGAGATTTGGGGCGTTTTGATGGTCCTTTGGTAAAAAGTCTTTTGTTCCAACTCGTTGCATTTACGTCAGGATTCCACCTCCACTTTCTACATCTTTTTGTTTTTTCTGCTTTGCCATAGGATCGATCCCACCAAGTTGCGACACATAACCATTATTGTTGCTTTAGAAGTGTCGTAATTTGGTGGTAGAGCTTACCGTAACATGGATTCCCTAGGTAGATCCTGGTTGCATTATGGTGTCCATGTTGTCACTAACGACTATAGGCTCGGGAGTCCCTTTTAGTTTTTCCTGATTACGAGTTTGAGCCTCATTTGCATGATTCCTTATCACTCTTGACCTCACCCTCGAGACTCCCAAAACATAACGGGTCTTCTTTTAATCCCTTTTCATACCCTCTAAACATGAAAAGATTGTCGAGCGATCTTGTGGCCTTTCACGCTCGTTAAACTGGAATTTGAAGACACGTCTGTCCGGTGGTAGTTTACCCCTTTTTCAGTCTGGATGGTCAACTGTGCGAACAAAGGTCTACTCTAGGAACTTCAGTTCTCTAGAAGAGTATTCTCAGGTATAATTTTAACCCTTTTTCGGGCCCGAGGGACTAAATTTACAAAAAAGGAACCCCCACAGAGTCCACAGTTAAGCTCTTTTCAGACTCCCTAAAAATGAAAAGATCGTCGAGTGACCTTATTCTTTCACACTCGTTAAAATGGTCCAGAAGAACATTCCTGACGGAGTCCATAGTAAGGCTTTTTTCAAACTCCTTAAAAATGAAAAAAATTGCCGAGTGATCTTGTCTTTATCACACTCGTTAAAATGGTTTTGAATGGACGTCTTGTCTGTGCTAGTTTACCCCTTTTTCGAACCGACTAAGGCTACCTTCGAAAAAGGTACCCCATTTGAGTCTCCTTTTATGTTTTTTCGGACTCTCTAAACATGAAAAACGACCGAGCTTACCTTCTTTGGGCTCGTTAAAATTACATTGAAGGGCGTTACCATTGTGTGTCTTATTAATCACGTTTCCATACCTGTGTCTTTGTCCTAATGCCGGCTCCATGTTACTCTCAACCGAACCATCTAAAGCATGCCTTATACGCAAGCCCTGTAGCACTTTACCTCTGCGTCTTGACACCTTTGGCTCCGGGAGGGATTTTTTCGAATGTCCTTGCGCCTAGAACTAGTATGTTTGTGACACTTGTTCCTCCTTTGTAACGTAGCATTCTTTTATTCTTTTTTCAAAATTATTGAAAAAAGACAAAAAAATCAAATATACCCCAAAAAGAGGAAGGGAAAAGTATTTTCTTTTTATTTGGCAGCACAATGAGTCGCCCTTGGACAAAGCACATCCTTCTGTTTGTTCGTCAAGATCTGGGATTTAATATGACCTTCGAAAGTTGTTCTCGCTACATAGAGTTGTGTCCTCCTCCATTTGGTTATTCTTCCAAACATATGGAGAGTTTGTGTTGCCTCCTGCATTGTGAACTTATGTCAATGCCATGCTACCTGAGTCTCATCATTTGTCGTTCTCTTGTCCAAGGGAAGTTTTTACCAAGCCTGAGTCGACCCCTCTACAATTTGTCTCTTGCCCTCATGCCCAACCATCCCGAAAGTCCAATCAAGTCTTTGTTCGAAATCAATGAAGCCTTCAGTCTGATCATCAATATTCTCTAGTCCATGACCAACGAGTTATCGAAGACCTCTGGGTAGTGAAGTCGTACACTCATATTACACTCCTACCCGAGTTTTGAAGGTTTTGAAGTTGTTGCTCGAGCTCTGAAGACCTCATCTCCATCCATTAGGCCTTATCAGCTTCTAGAAGATGGATACTATACATGTATATCTTTTTTGATTTCGAGATGTAGCTTCGTTGTGTATTGCTCACGGATACACTTTATATAGTTATATGACATGGATCTACAATGTATTTGATTGGTAGCCATGATTTTATTTCATCTCGAGCATGGGTATGCCCGCCTCGGTGAGAAAATTGTTATTTTGCAGATGGAACCTCTCGATTTTTGGTCCCTGGGCTCACTTATTTAGAACATTGGTGAAGATTTATAATGTATTTCGGCCATCATATGCTCTTCTGACCTCACACATTAGGGGGCATCTGTTATAACCCTAATTTGCACCAGATATGCTTACCTGGCATCATGCCATCTCAGATTCCTTCTTTGCCAAAACACTACTGAACAACTCTTCTTAAAAACCCCCTTTATAAAGGCCCACACATCCTACTCCATTACTGCACGCGTGTACACGCTAGCTGCCCCAATACATCCCGCGTGTACCTACAAAAGCATGAAAAAAGAAGTTGCCGACGGAACACACAGCTTTGGGTAAGTTAACTAAACCTTTCGGCCATGCATGACCGGTCATTCGACCAAATACCTAGCTCCTTCTAGCCTATAAAAGAAGGGGTAGGGGTCCCATTTGAAAGGAGGAAAATCATAGTAAAGAGACTATACCCAATTGAGCATTCCCCTTGTCCCAACCTTTAGCCTTCCTTGTGTAAAGAGAAATATAGAGAAAAGCAGTTGGAGGATAGTTGAAGAGGAGCCCAGGACCTGTTTCGAGGAGCAGTGCCGACCACATATTGTAAGTTTACTCTTGTGAAGATTAATACAAAAAGGAATACTTTTCCCGTCCTGCCATATCATGTGTTCGAGTTGAATGTTTATTTTATGATATTGTCACAACTAACCCAACAATCAGTATATGAAATGCATGTTCACATCTTTTTGTTTGTTCATGTGTGAATGCAGGTCATCTTTGGGAGGAGGCTTGCAATCAAAGAGAGAGTGAAAGCAAAGGGATCAACATCAAATGAAGGACTTAAGGTAGAGTTACCAAATCTCATTTACACCTTTGTGTTGCATGAATGTGGGGTTTTGTGTTGGGAGAATAGGAAAGAGTAGAGGCCTTTTAAATGGTTATTTTCTGCATGCATGATTAGAGCCCTTAAATGCTAAGTCCATAGGAGGGATTCCCACCCACAACAGAAGTGTTCCCCTTCTTTGCTCAACAGTACTTTGACTGCCCCACTTCCCTTTCGGGGCTTCAACAACAAGTCGAACATGAAGTCTCAAAGTCTTGTAGTTGTAGGTTGGCACCAACAATTCCCAACATTTATCTCACCGGGAGAGAATGCTCACGGGCTTGACAACTCGCTTCTTCAATAACACACAAGCTCAAAAACCCATCTCTTTAGCCTAATTCCTGGGTTACTGGTTGCCCATGGCTCCAAGGATTTCCAAGTACCGATATGGTGATGGTAGCAAGGTACGGATGATAGGAGAGTGAGTGAATGAAGGAATGATGGAGGAATAATGAAATAATGATAGGAAAATGTACTAAACTTCTACTTTTTATTTGCATGTTCCCAACTCGACACTTGTCATGTTGGGAACTACCTTGTCCCCACTTGGGTGATAAGTTCCTCCTCCTTAGGAACTTAGGGACTTAGGATAAAATATTACATAATTAGATCTTAAGAAATATTATAATGTTTCCTTGGCTTAACCCCTCTTCCTAGACTCTTAGCCCCCTTTTCGCTTCTAGTAGAGTTTTATCCCCCCATCTCTTTTTGTCTGGCTGGTCTGATCGCAGTGATGTATTTTATTAATAATATGATTGATTACATAATACAATGATAAGCTCACTATACTTTTAGCATCTAGGCTCTCCAGCCCAATAATCACACAGGCACTCTGGCCTATAATATCTTGGCTCACCAGCCTATGAAACATATGTACAATACAACTGGAAATCAACCTAGGGGTGTTACATTACCCTCCCCCTTAATTATGCACTGTCTTCAATGCATTATAAACAATGTACATTAAAAAATTCTTCAAAAATCTTTGTGACTTTGCTATTGAAGCTTGTTATCTTTCTGGTGCTCTTCTTTCTAAGTGCCAGATTCATGTCTTCATACTTCAGTTGGGAATCTTTTTCTCTAGTCCATAGCGCTGCTCCAGACAAGAATTCAGCTCATGGTTCCATCTGACACACCTCATGATTATAACCACCATTCCAAAAGCATTCTTGATTTGCCTCTTCCTTGTTGCACTCACCCTTCCAGGCTCAGACACCCCTTCACTGCTACACAACCCTTCAATGATCCATCTTGCTAAGGTTTTCACACACAAGGAGAGCGTCAACTCATCACCAGACCCCCACTAAGAATCTGCAATTATAGGCTCTGGTGTCCTAACAATAGCCTTTCTGCCCAAGCATTCCAGTTTTAATAACTATTATCTCATTTGTAACACACACATACAGTCATCATGAGACAATATCATATCAATTTCATTTATAAATTCAAATTTATTTCATAAGGAAATTCAACTTTTTCCCTAAATATGAAATTCCATCTCATATTTTATTGGTTGTTGTAGCATCAAGCATTAATATTTCTTATGTCTTTTAAAAGTGTCATACTTGAGACCACTTTTTCTACAATGCTTCCATCTTGCATTTAGCCAAACAAATTATTAGTCATGATGTACAATATGCTTTTATTGTAATATTTACAAAAAACTTCACAAAGTGCTCTCAGAATTGTTTATGCTTAGCAATTCAATTACTTCTACCATTCCATTTATTATTTGTAGTGAACTTATCATTCCTTGCACATGTATTATCAACAACTAATATTTTTCCTTCCCTGGCCATCATTACTCTATTTCCTTGACATAGATTTCCTATAGTCCATCTTCATGTGACTACTTTAACTTGAAACTCTCTTGTTACATTATCTAACAACACTTAAAATGTTCTCAACTTCATGAGTTAGTAATAAGCACAACATTTCATATGTTAGTGTAATCATTTCCATGAAATATAATATATGCATGCATTCACTAAAATGCATTCAATAATGCCTCCAAGCATACACAACTCTATCTTATCATGCATGTGTGCAAATTTACCACTTTCACACTTTCATGATTTATTCATGCATATTATTCAATTCACCCTTGCATTGGCTGTAGAATGCCCTTTTATCCAAGTCATGCATCCCACCATGGTGAGTTGGAAGGTCTGGCCAATACTTCGACACATTATCCATACACTTCTTATTGTTTGCTCAACTATTTGGATGCCTTCCTTTTTGACCCGAACACTGCACCAAGAATATAATTTTGTGGTGCTCCTTAGTGTTATAAAAAATGTTACATTTCAAATATTAATTATAGTAGGAAGTTCATTGGATACTTGTGTGGCACTATAGGTTTTCCATATCCAACCATGTCATGGTCTCAAACATGACTAGTTTTACTAGCATTTATTTCTATAACATGGTCATGCCCCTTTACTTACTTTGATTATCAACTCATAGCCAACAAAATCTTGACATGCTATGATGTCACATGAATGCATTCTAAGTTAAATAACTTTTACAACTATCTCAGGCCTTCAACCTTTACCACACTAGTGGCGTATCATTTCCATTAATGCCTTCAAATTATACAATAATGCCATTTTATAAAATAAATCTAGCTTTGGAAATTCTTACCTAATTCCCTTCAACAAATTTGCAGCATAAATACATAAAGTTCATACCTGCATAACTACCATTAAATAAATTTGATGCTACCTAATTAGTTGGTAACAATAGGAGGTCCCTTGTCTCCTTTATGAGTCTAATACTCAACTCTTCAACTTTTTGTTGCTTCCTTCCATATGCAGAAACATCATCAACAACACTTGCAATCATACAAAAAATTTATCTTTCCTGGCACAACATCCATCATTAGCAACTTTCATATTTATATATATATATAGCAATAGACCACTCCTAGTCGTCAACACACACACACACACACACAAACACACATTAACAAATTTACATTCACTGACACATATTTATATGCACTAAGAATGCATCCTTAGCATGCTTATAAATGCATGTGCATTTCATCTTCATGTGCTATATATGGTTGTCCAATTAGTCATATCATAATTGTTGCTACAACAATTTCAACAACCTCTTTCTTCATGTACCACTTTCTTTTTGTTGTTCCTGGTTGTCCTTAAGTTTCATTGAATTCTTGTATCCTTTTACTCTCATACCGAAATCATTAAACATGATTTCTTTCTTCCATGAGCACTTTTCAACCAACCACACTTGACCACTTTTGCATTTCCAGCCATACACGATGTTGATATTAATTTTCAGTATTCATCTATTTCCTGGATCTTCAACATCTAATTACTTTACTGAACCAATTAATTCAACTTTCCCTTTCTGAGCACTTCAACTCTTGTGGTTTCTTGCACCATTTGCTTCTCCTTTCTTAACCCCTTTGGGTCTCAACTTGACTTTCTTAGTCAATTTCCAACATACTACAGTGCTTCACAAATGTCTTCTTTTCCAATTTCATAAAAATTAATTGGACGTAGTTAGCATTACCTTTACTTGCCATCCTAAATTCCATTGGTACTTCTAGCCTTCCAAAATATATTCAATGGCTCCTTTCCACTTGAGATGGGTTCTCCTCAGATTTGTTTCTTTTTCATTCCATAGTAAATATAGAACCATTTTCTTCTTCATGGTTCCTTATTGATTTCCCTTCATAAAACACCTACATGCTTGAATACTTTTGGATTGACATCCCAATCTACCTTGGGCATGTGCTCATCACCCTTGAAATACACCCAACATTCTCTACATGCATTCTCAGTCTTATTTTTATTGATATCATAGTTCTTTAAGTGTTGCAACAGACTAAAATAATTTGGCATCCACCTAATGGTACCTTTCCCATTATCTTCAATTACTCCTGCACTTCATCCAACTCTAGAATACACTTAGATTTGTGTAATGCCTTCCCCAAAAGTATGGTTACATACTTCTAGAACTATTCTGCACTTGATGCATTGCTTTATGCACCCACTGACACTTTTCACCATACATACACCTTCATTATTTCACCCTTGAAGTTCTAAAATTCACACCATGCTTCTGCTGCACTACTTTGATAACAATAATGGAGGTACTACCCCCAAAATTGTATGGTTGATCCTTGGAAACGTTGCCCTTATCTCCATGTATACATTAACTCCCCTTTTATTAGAAGACTAGCATCTTGACATATCAATCCGCTTAGAACAGATCTACCCATAATGCACTTTTTTATCTTTACATTGGCTTCCTTTAGAGTGAATAATATTTCACTACTTTTTCCACTTAAATGATATTCATTTGCACCTTGATTCCACTGAGCACTTTGATTAGAATAAGTAGATTTCTCACAGTGAAGCCCTTTGCACATAATTATATCTGCTTGTAATCCCAAGCCTTCATGGTTGCACCTAGAATCATACCTTAACATTCTTCAGTTTGGGCCTTTTACCATCTTGCGAGGGATTCTTGACATAACACTCTGTCTTTAAGTCCCTCTGTTAATCCTTAATACCAGGTCCAAACTCTTTTATATGCTATAAAACCATCCTTCCATATTTCCATGCTTTGCATCTCCATATGAACCTGTGGTACATGCATTATCATGTATTGTAGATGGTTTTCTTAACTAGCATCCACATCTAATGTGCATAATTGTCATATGGAATTCTTCCTCCCAACACAAGTTTCTTTTGTTAATTTTTTGGTAGCTGCGAGAGGTATTAACCTCCAATATAACCTTTGTGCTTAGAATAGAAGATTCTGGAAGCAAGAGAAGCATTAAAAAAATGTGGAAATACCCTAGAAGAGAAGTCGTCCCAAGGATAATAATAATAAAGAATTGAAGGCTCCAGAAAGAGAAGTCGACCCCACATGAAAAGTCACTTGGATAGGCTAGTATACATAGAGGTAAGGCACTACCTCATTTGCACACTCTCACTCACTCAGTTAGGGCACAAGTTTGAGGAGTCATAGTTGCAACAGTTAGGGCGCAAGTGATCCAGATTTTATGAGCAGAACGAAATGAATACAGATTATTATCAAAGGATGCTTAACATAGAATAACAAATATACAGTAAAATTGGTTTCTATTCAATAAGGAAATAAGTTGAAACTGTAAAATGCAGCGGAAAACAAGCTTGCTAGAACGGTGGCAGCTTATCTTTGGGAAGAGATGTGACGACTGCGCTCATTCACAAGAAGATGATTACAATGAGACTCTCAATTCCTTTTTACAATAAACAGGAATGTCAAAAACCCTAGACATCCAAAAACCTAATCCTAGGAGATGAAGCGCCAAAAGTCATGTGGGCCCTGTTTGGGTAAGTTAGTACATCAACTTCCCGTGGTCATAACTTTTGCATACGATCTTTGTTTTAGGCACATGATGGCCCATTGGAAAGGTCTATTTGAGGACTACACATGTTGCTTGTAGCGAGCCCTACACAATTTTATTGTCAAAACGACCCCATAAGTTAGAGACCCGAAAACTAGGAAAAAACTATCCAGCTGGAAAACTGCCAAAATGAGCCAGTTGGAATAGGTGGGAGGCCACCTACATCCATTTTGATCATTCCTCCCCCCTTAGGAAGCAATGGTCTCCATTGTGTTAAATGCCCCCATTAGATGAGGAAATTTCTGTTGAATTTGGCCCCGGATGAGCCACTTGCCTTGGTGTAGGAGTTGCCCTGCTTTGACAACTCGATAAAGCTGGATCCTTTGCTGGCGAGTGCCCTTGACCTATTTTCCCACAATATGATCACTGGATTCCTATTGTATGCAGTCAAGGTTGAGCTCTATTGGTGTCAGTTGTTCTGTTATCTATGAGGTGTCTAATAATGGCGGGAAATAAGGTCGAAGGAGATCCACGTTGAACACTGGGTGCAGGCCAAGGAAAGGAGGAATGTTGAGCTCAAAAGCATTATCACCCACAGTCTTGGTGATGGTGTACGATCCATAATAGAGTGGGAAAAGCTTCTGATGGGGTCTGGTAAGGTGTTCTTTTTGCAAATGCAACCAAACTTTGTCGCCCACCTAAAACTTATGTGGCACCTGATGTTGATCATGGCACTGCTTGTACTTGTGATTCGACTTATGTAGGATATCCTAAACCTGTTGACATATGTGTTGGATCCACTCAATGAACCGGGTGGCTTTGTTAGCTTTAGTTGGGGCAAGAGATGAGTCGACTAAGATGATCGTAAGGGGTAGTGCAACATCTATGGGACCCAATGGTTGGAATCCCAACCCCACCTGAAAGGGGTTGTGGCTAGTTGAGATATGCAAGGATTGGTTGTAGCTATGATGTACATAGAGAAGAATCTCATCCCATGTGTGAGGGTGCTTGGAATTATACATGCGTAGGATATGCACGATCATTCGATTTACGACCTTGGTTTGGCCATCTGTCTTGGGGTGGAAGGTCGTGGATTTGTTGATCTTGGTGTCCAATAGTGACTAGAGGCTCGACCAGAATGTTATGAGAAATCGACTGTCCCAATTTGAGACAATGGTTTGTGGGATTTCAAAATGTACCCAAACTCGTTCAAAGAAAACCTTGGCAGTGGCCTCTGCTGTGATGCTCTTCTTGTAACCGACAAGAATCGCCATCTTAGAAAAGCGATCAACAACCACAAAACATAGTCATTTCCCCGCTTGGTGGATGGGAGGCCCGACATGTAGTCCATGGAGATGGATTCCCATGGCCTGTCAGGAGTAGGAAGGGGGGTGTAGAGGCCTTGTTTCTTAGTGGTCGGTTTGGAAATAATGCAGGCAGTGCAGGACCTGATATACTTGCTGACTTCCTATCGAAGTTTTGGCTAGCAGAAATGTTTATGCAACATTGCCACTGTCTTTTCGATGCTGAAGTGTCCTGCCACCCGAATATAGTGCGATTACCAGATCAACTACGCTCGCTCACTTGATGGAACATAGATATGGCCCAGACGACACAACATCCCATCCTAAAGATGGAAATTAGAGACAACTGTATTTGCGCCCAACATTTGGTAGGTGGTGGTGAAGTCCGGGTCTGTCTCATAGAGTTGGGGCCATATAGAGGTCTTATGGGCGCAAGAGTCTAGCACCGTGGTGAGTGTCGTGACTACCGGTCTGCTAAGGCAATCAACAACGCGGTTGGTGCTTCCTATTTTATACTTGATGTTGAGGTAGAATTGCTGCAACTATGTGGACCACTTCTGATGGCGATCATTTTGCAATCTGCCTTGTGTCTGCATGAAATACAATGGCTTATGATCAGTGTAAATGATTGTATCCTTCCCAAGAATGTAATGTCTCCATTGGCGAAAATCTTGCACAATGGAGTACATTTCTTTTTCATAATTAGGGTACTTACGAACAACATCTGATAGTGTCTCACTATGATAGGCCACGTGGTGGACGTGCTGAGTGAGAACGATGCCCACATCATTGTCTGAAGCATCTGTCTCGATCTTAAAGGGATGTTGCAGGTCTAGTAGTGAAAGTACTAGGGCTGAGCACAAGTGCTACTTCAAATCATCAAACGCTTGTTGTTGGGACTGACGCCACACAAATTTCGCCTTACCACCACCCCTGGTTACTTGGTTGTGGACCCATGCAATATGGGAGAATCCCAACATGAACCTGCGGTAGAAATTGGCAAGGCCCAAGAAGCTTTAAAGCTCAGTGAGTGTGGTTGGGGCTGGTTCGTCATGGATGATTTGGATCTTGGTTGGATCCACATGTACACCATGATGATCAATGACGTAGCCCAGGTAATGGACCATGTGCATGTCGAAGGAGCATTTTTCCAAGTTGGTGTATAGCTTGTGCTGTCGCACGGTGTGCAGAACATGCTGAATATGTTGCAAGTGTTATGCCCAAGTCTTGTTGTAAATCAGAATGCCATCCAGATACACCACTGCAAAAGTATTGGTGAATGGTCGCAGGATATCGTCCATCATCCTCATGAAAGTGGTTGGAGCATTTTTCAAGCCAAAGGGCATGACCAACCATTCGAAAGGACCTTCCTTTGACTTGAAGGCGGTCTTCCATACATTTGTTTGTTCTATCAGGACCTGGTGGTAGAAAAACTTCAGATTGATCTTACTGAAGTATTTGCCCCCCGTGAGCTGATCAAGGAGGTCATCGATTCGGGGAATTGGGTACCGGTTTCTGATTGTGATTTTATTCAGGGCTTGACAATCAATGCAGAGTTGCCAAGTTCCATCTTTCTTATGTACCAACATAATTGGGCTCCTGCAAGGCAATGAGCTGGGATGGATGTGCCCCTTGTGGAGAATTTCTTGGATCTACCGCTTAATCTCTTCATTCTCTAACAAAGAGTGACGATAGACTGGCCCATTGGGAAATGGTGCATCCGGGGTCAGATCGATGGGCTGCTTGACCTGACAATGCAGAGGTACCCTAGTAGGTGAGGAGAAGATATCCGAGTATGCTTCCATGACCTTATCCACTTGCTTCTGCTGTGTGGAGAGGTCGACCGTGGAGACCCTGGATGTGGCTATGATCTTTTGTTCATTTTGAGAGTGAATCATGAAGAAGACAAACTTTCCCATCTCAGAGATGACCTTCCTGCATTGCTTGTCAGAGATGAGGGAAATAACACTAGGTGGGACTGCCTCTGGTATCCTGTACAATTTCTTGTTAAAAGTAATAATAACACTGCGAGGCCTAGACTCATATATAGCATGGCATTTCCATAAATATCGTTGGCCCAAAAGAAAATTACAAACTTCGAGAGGGGAAACATCACACAATACCTCGTCTTTGAAGGACTTGATGTCGTATGACAAACGACATTGTTTGCTGACGCAGATGTCAGTTCCTTGGAGGAGCCATCTGATGGTGTAGGGCTGCGGGTGTAGCATTTTCGGCAGGGTGAGTCGTTTGACAACCTCTGCTGAGATGAGGTTCTTCTAGCTACCGCTATCAATGATGTAGTGCAGTGGGGTACCCTTCACCCACATCTGTGAATGAAAAATGTGCTCGCCTTCCTCTGGCTCGTCTAGTTCACCGAGCTGGAGCTTGGTGGTAGCAACGATAGAACTAGGTTCTACATCAATGATCTGTCTCTCCCTTTCTGATTCTGATTCAGATTAGAAACTTGCATCTGATTCAGAGGCTTTCACCTCAGCCACCATCGACTGCTTGAGCGACAATCAACAATGTTATGCCAGGGTCTCTTATGGAAGTGACACCACTTCCCGGTATCTTTCTTTGTCTTTCTGGTGTCCTTTGCTTGTGGCCTGGACTGGTTGTCCTGAGGTGGTCTATCTTTGCTTTGTCCTTTGTTCTGGGGGTTGGGGCTGCCCTTTCCTGAATTTTTCTCTGAGGGGTTCCCAGGCCCAAATTGCCGCGTCTTTTGTTTGAGCTTCTGCTCGATTTTGATGACATATCAGTAGGCCTCGCCCAAGGATGAGATATCCAGAAACTCCATTTCGGCCTTGATGTATCTTTACAGACCACCACGATACTTGAGCACCAAATTTCGCTCAAAATATTTGATACCGAGCTTGGTGCGCAAGGTATGGAAGATATTTGTGAACTCGGGCACTACGTGGTCTCTTTCTTGCCGCAGTGTGGTCCATTTTGTATACAGGTCGTCATAACTTCCAACAGGGTAGTATTGTTCCCTAATAGCATCCCTGAAGGACTCCCAGGTGACCATGACTGTAAATAATGAGGGTTCCTTTGTTTCCTTCTGCTCACAGAAAGTTTCCCACCAATCTTTGACACGTGGAACAACTTTGAGGAGCATCAAAGTAATATTTTCTTTATTCGAGAAGTTATGGACAAAGAAATACCCTTCTTGCAGATTCAACCATTTGTCTACAACATTTGTGTCTATCTGACCTTCAAATATAGGAATATCAAAGTTGATTTGTACCTTGAAGTGGGCGGAGCCTCCGTTTCAGGAAGATGCGTCACCTGTTGGTAGCCGCTGAAGGATTTGTGCAAAACTATTCATCATCTCGTTCCTTTGTTGTGTGAGGGCTTCCTCAAGCAAAATTTTGAAGGGATCTCATGTCTTATCGTCTTTCTTTTCTCCCGCCATGAGAGGTCACTTGGGCGTGCAAGAGCTTTTGTCCTCAAGAGAAACAAGCTCGAGACCCAATTCTTTGTACCCTGACCTCGTTGGGGACATGCATTAATAACGCTAAGGAGAAAACCACTCTGATACCACTGATCTAGATTTTATGAGGAGAACGAAATGAATACAAATTATTATTAAAATATTCTTAACACAGAATAATAGATATATCGTAAAATTGGTTTCTATTCAATAAGGAAAAAAGCTGAAACTGTAAAATGTAGCGGAAAACAAGCTTGCTAGAATGGTGGTGGCTTATCTCTGAGAAGATATGTGACAGTTGCGCTCAATCGCAAGAAGATGATTACAATGAGGCTCTCAAGGCCTTTTTACAATAAATAGGAATGTAAAAAACCCTAGACATAAAAAAACCTAACCCTAGGAGATGAAGCGCCAAAAGTCATGTGGGCCCTATTTGGGTAAGTTAGTACATCAACTTCTTGGGGTCGTAACTTTTGCATACGATCTTCGTTTTAGGTGCACGATAGCCTGTTGGAAATGTCTATTCGAGGAATACACATTTTGATTTTGGAAAGCCTTAAAAATGTTGTTTAGGGCCTCAAAACGGCCCCGGAAGTCAGGGACCCGAAAACTAGGAAAAAACTACCAAACTGGAAAACTGCCAAAATGAGCCAATTGGAATAGGTGGGAGACGACCGAAATCCATCTGGATCAGCAAGTCTGCGAAACATAAGTTGTAGAAGTTAGGTCACAAGTCTTAGGAGCAACAGTTGTAGCAGTTAGGGTGCAAGTCTTTCTGGTATCTCTCTATTGTGCGCTTCTCTTGGTATTGTGTTGTTGTTGTAGTTGTGTTGGTATTTTTGATTAGGGTTTATCTGAGAGGACTTGCTTCATGTACAAAATCTATCTAAGAAAAGGTTATTGAGCTCGGGGGTGGTACGTGTAAGTGTCAATGGTTGGGTGACATCGGTGTAACATTGTCTATGGTAAAACAAGCATACCAAAATTTTGACATGGTATCAAAGATGGTTTCCTTCAATAGAGTCTAACCACTAGAAGGAAGATCATCAATTTTCCCTATTTTCAATCTCTTTGAGCACTCACAAGCCACCAAGAAGGTCATCTAAGGAGGGCGCATCTTTCCCTGGATCAGATCTCCAATATTCAAAAGTTGGAAAATTAGGGTTTCCTCATAAAACCCTATTGCAGATTCTATCAAGGATCACTTGATCCCTCATGTCTCATCATTGAAGACTCCAGAATAGATGTTTGATGCTTTATCTCGATTATATGAAGGCAAGAATATCAACCGGAAGATGGAATTGAGGAAACAACTCAAGAATGCAAAGATGCAGAATTCAAAAACCATTCAATCCTACTTCATTAGGGTGTCTCAAATCAAAGAACAACTTGAAGCCATTGGAGACACAGTTGACGAAGCTCAGCTAGTAATGACTACATTGAATGGTCTCCCAAAGTCTTGGGAATCATTTATTCAAGGAATTTGTTCCATAAGAAAACGAACAAATTTTAGCAGACTATGGGAATATTGCACTCAAGAAGAAGCTAGATTGGCAGCAAGAGAAGAAAAGTTGGGTAATGATGGAAATCAAGCACTAGCAACACATACAAGAAATGGAAAGAGCATAAAAGAGGTTCATTCTCAAAATAAGTTTCAAAAGTCACAAAAGGCAAAAATTACTCAAAAGGATTATTAGAGTTACAAATGCTTAGCTGCCAGAAGATGGGACACATTGCTAGAAATTGTCCTCACGTAAAATATCAAATCAAAGAAGGAAAGTATAAAAGACATCATGCTCATGCTGCATAAGACGATGAACTTGTTCAGAAGAAAGAAAAAGAAGTTGATTCAAGTGAAGAATATGTATTGATATCATCTCTTACATGGACAATCTCTCATGGAAGTGATACATGGATTATTTATAGTGGTGCTTCTAAGCACATGACCGGTTACAAGGATTCTCTTTCAAAACTAGTTCAAAAGGATTCATCTCATAAGGTGAAGCTCAGTGATGACTATCAATATCCCATTAAAGGGGTAGGAGAAGCCTCCTACGGGTTAGATTCCGAAAATCCTATGAAGATGAAATATTTTTTGTATGTACTTGGTTTGAAGAAGAATCTCCTTTCTATCTCAACATTGGATGAGAAATGATTCATAGTTGCTTTCATTGATGGTGAAGTTCCCATGTGGTCAAAAGGAAAGTCTATTTATGATGCTATTGTGATTAGTGTTCAAGAAGGAGGTCTATACAAATTAAAGGGACACTCAATTTCAACATTAGTTCACAGTACAATAAATCCGAGTGAGCTATGGCATAGAATACTTGCTCACATACATTACAAAGCATTACTGATCGTGAGCAAGATGGTGAAAAGTTTGCCAGAGATCCAAGTGAATCATGATGGTATATGCAAGGGATGTGCACAAGGCAAGAACATGAAGAGTCTTTTTCCAAGCAGTGACAACAAAGCCAAAGGAGTTTTGGACGTCGTACACTCAGACGTGTGTGGACCGATGACAACCACTTCACTTAGAGGGTATGTATATTATGTTTCATTTATTGATGATTTCTCATGTAAAACTTGGATTTATTTCTTGAAAACAAAAAGAGAAGTATTTAGCAAGTTCAAGGAATTCAAAGCCCTTGTAGAAAATATTTCTGAAAAGAAGATAAAGATATTGAGGTATGATAATGGAGGAGAGTTCACATCGGATGACTTCAAAGAATTCTACAAAGAAGTTTGGATTAAGAGGGAGCTCACTACTCCCTGGAATCCTCAGTAGAATGGTGTGGTAGAAAGAAAGAATTAGATGATAATGGAAGCAGTAAAGGCTATGATTCATGATCAATATTTACCAATGCATCTATGGGCAGAAGCACCAAGATTGTTGTATATGTGCAAAACATAAGTCGTCACTGTATACTTGGGAACAAGACACTAGAAGAAATGTTCACAGGAGAAAAGCCAGAGGCAACCACCTGAGGATATTTGGTTGTCCAGTATATGTGCATGTTCCCAAGGATAAGAGATCGAAGTTGGATCCTTCAGGCAAGAAGGGTATATTTGTTGGATATAGTGAGACATCGAAGTCATATAGAGGCTACATCCCTGGTCACATCCATATTCAGACTAGCAGAGATGTTACCTTCGATAAGGATACAAGCTTCTGTATATCAAGGAAGAATCACACAGATGAGGTCCCCGATGAGGAACCTGAATCTCGTAGAGTTGCAGATACATATGCATGCAATGACGTTGTACCAGAAGAGTATGTTCCAGAAGATTGTGATATGGTAGACCCACAAAGACCTACAGATCCACCCCGAGAGATGATTACAAATAAGAGAAGACCAACTTGGGCTCGGGAAATTGTTAAGGATGCAGAGAAGTATGGTGCTCCAGGCATAACTTCCAGAGAAAGTAAGAAACCACAACCATATTCTAGCTACATGGAATTGCTAAGTAATATCATTGATGCAGATCCTACTTGTTATGAAGAGGCTGCAGAGAAGAAAGTATGAAGGATGCCATGATTGAGGAGTACTAGTCCATTGTGAAGAATGATGTTTGGGACATGGTTCTGAGACCAAAATAGAAGACAATGGTGAGTTCCAAGTGGATCTACAAGACAAAGCATTCAATAGATGGAAGTATCGAGAAATATAAGGCAAGGTTTGTGGCTCGTGGGTTCTCCTAGAAAGAAGGAATAGATTATGAGAAGACATTTGCTCCTGTGGCAAGATACACTTCGATTAGATCTATACTTGTGATACTTGTAGTAATGAAATGGAAGGCACACTAGATGGACATAAAGACAAGTTTTCTAAACGGTGTAGTAGAAGAGGAAGTGTATGTGGAGCAGCCACAAGGTTTTGAGACGCATGCCATGTAGACACATGTGTGCATGTTGAAGAAATCCTTATATGGATTTAATCAAGCACCCAAGACATGGTACTGTAGAATTGATAGTTTTTTGATGAGCTTGGGCTTTACCAAGAGTAAAGAAGATTTGTAACATACTCGACCACCCAGAGGCCGAGCTACGTTACATTAAATAGGCTGCAACAAACCCAACCACCCATAGGCTAGGCACGATGTAGTCCCAAGACTCAGTTCCCTGATCTCTAATTCGAAGACAAAGGGTTTCTCAACAATGTTAGGAGCATGCACACCACATGCATAAGACAAGATCCATGCCACAACATAAAAGAGATAAACATCGTGCCATGCACAACAAATAACCAACATACATGCACATTAGAATACATATCTGAGAGATAATTAAATACACAACGGAATACATTAAACATAAAACATAGAGAGCACTTATCTTTGCAAGTAAATGTTCACCAACTGGCTGCAGACCAAGGACATTCCTCCCAACCATAGACGTTGTTGTTCATTTACTCTCAACAACAGATCACCCCCGAGCCAGGGCTATGAATCCATAAGGATGGGTCCTAGGCCAAGTCTAAATACATAGTAGTTGGGTAAGTAGCTCTCAGGTTTCCCAACCTCACAAAAATCCTAATTTCCATCTCTCTTTCCCCCTCAGCCTGCACAACCCCAAGAAATGAACACCTTTCTCTGCCATGCAGTCCCTAAGGCTGTTCCATTTCTCACTAGGGCTCCAATGCTACTGGTCAGGAAATCTCCCTACTGGAAATTCCAAGACTCTTAGCTGTGGGCAGTTCCATCTGAATTGCCATCAAGTTCATGCACACAGGCATCCATTCCCTCCTGGAATGATCAGTAAATCATTACAACGATTCAATGATGGCTCTCTTCTTCCTGCCATTCATTTCCATGCTCGGCCCAAGAGCACAAGAACTAGCAATAGTGAGTGAAGAGGAAGAAGAACAAGTGAACCAGTGAGAAGAGGATGAACCAAGGGAAGAACGACCCCAAAACAACCCCCAAGCGATGTTTAAATAATTACATGAAGACAAGAGACACATGGCCTCCCTCCCAAGAAGCTCATGTAACCCCCTCTTCTCCATAAAATCAATTATGGGTAAATAAAATAATAATAACAAGACTTAGCCCCTCAAGCCCCCTCTCTTGTGGAATCATAGCCCCCTATCTCTTTTGTCCTTGTTGGTCTTGCAGCCAACGATGTATTTTATTAATGTATAGGAAGTGTTACATTTCCTAGGCACTCTGGCCCCTTTTCAACTTTACCGGCTCACCAACCTAAGTCATATTTACATTATACATTATAGTTTATAAGGGTTAGAGTCGGGATGTTACATCCCCCTCCCCTTATTTTGGCACTGTCCTCAGTGCATAACACCATTCCAATTTTATTAACATTACAATTACAGGCCCTCTGGCCTTAATTCACATAGGCAATCCAACCCAATCTTATATATGTAGGCACTTTGGCCTAAAACATGTATGCATAGGCATTTTGACCCAAAACATGTATGATGATATTCATAATTTATATTTCTGGTAGCAGTTCCAACCAACAAGCTCTCCTTCCCTCTCAGCCCTGGACAACCCAAAGAAATGAACCTTTTTCTCTGCCATGCAGTCCCTCAGGTTGTTCCACTTCTCCCCGGTTTCAGTGCACTCGGCCAGAAAGTTTCAGAGTTGTGGGTTCCAGAACTCCAGTTGTAGCAAGTCCATTGAACTTTCTTCCTTCCCTGCCTTTTTCATTTAGTTGCTCCAACATCACCTTCTTTTCTCTCGTAGTCTGGTACTTTTCTAGATCTTCAACATTCATCGTTTTCCTACAATATTTCAAATTAGCGAGCATGTCAGTTCAAAATTTGTGCATAAAATTCTCATTCTTTCTTATATTGTAAGCGCAAATTTTCATAATCTAATACAATACTTATCTATGTGGTTCATGGATATGCATCCATATGGTTGTCTCGTTAACTTGGCTCACTGTTTTCCTTGACGTACCCATTGTGTGCATGACCCCAATCAAGAGCTATCAAAGTCTCCTCTTCCTTGTGGTCACTCACTTTCCAAGCCCCGGCTCAAGCATCCCCTTTTCTGATATGCAGTCCCTTAGGCAATCCATATTTCCTGACCAAGGTTTTCTTGCACAAGAAGTTTTCCTAGGGACACAGGGTTCTCATGTCACAACATTAGCCTTTTCCATGCTTTTCAGCTTGCATATCCAACCAGGGATGATTTTAAGGATGGAAATTTATTTTTAAATGTAGAAACCTTGGCGAATCATACTAATCCTTCATATGCCAATTATAAATGTTTAGCAATATTTTTATAAAAAAAAAACAAATTTCTAAGGATTTTATATAGTTTGTATACAATTTTGGCGATTTTTAAGGTAAAATAATTGTATCCTATAGAATTTGGGCGAATCATTTTTAGAATAGCGAATCTTTTTTTGTGAAAAACCATGGAAAATTAGCCCATGAGCGAAATTTAGCCACTAAAATCATCCCTGTATCCAACATCTCATCTGTGTTATACACATACAGTCATCATGAGATATCATTATAACCATTTCAAACATAAATGTCAAATCTGTTTTATACAGGAAAATAAAATTTTCCAACCATGATCTTTCTGCTCATAATGTTTGGCTCTGCAACTGTAGATATTAGTCTTCCTTATGGGCTTACATCCCTGCAATATCCAAGACCATTCTACCTGCAATTTCTTCAATTTACATTCGGCCAAAACAATTCGTTAGTAATTATCAAATCATAATTCCCAAAACTGTTTTATATAGGAAAAATAAAACTTCTAGACATGAGCATCTGCTCATAACAATTTGACTCTTGCAACAATAGGCATTGGTATTCTTTATGGGCTTACAACACTGCCATATCCCAAACCCCTTTCCTCCTGCAATTTCAACATTCGTCAGCCAAACAAATTGTCAATATCTCATGTACAAGATATAAATTTTCATGGCAATGATTCAAAACAAAATCACAAAGTGCTTTCAGAATTGTTTACAACTATAATTCAATTACTTATATTAATCCAACTATCAATTGGAATGAACTCATCATTACATACACATGTATTATCAACCACACAAACTTTTCATAATGCAACATTTAATAAGATAACAATCAATGTGCCAATACCCATGGTCACATCTACACAATGCATCCATGCATTGACTACATAATACCACATAACTATGTCATGTATTCCACCATGATGAGTTGGAAGGCTTGACCAACGATTCAACACATCATCCACATACTTCCTACTACTTGCCTAACTATTTAGTTACCTTCCTTTTCCACCCAAACACAACACCAAGAATATAATCCTTAAGTGCTCTTCAGTGTTGGCAAAGAGGTTGCAATCCAAACATCAGATATACAATAGTTACCATCGAGCACTTACATAGCGCTATGGCCCTTCCATATCCAACCATATTATGGTCTCACATATGACTAGGTCTATGGATATTAATTGTTATATAAGGAGTATGTCTCCTGAATTAACCTGGTTATGATCCCATAACCAATCATAACATAATATGCAACTGACATTTTATCTAAGTGCATTCTAGCATCAACAACAATTACACACTCTAAGCCTTCAGCCATTACATATCAATTTAAATACTGAAATTAACTAAGGGAATTCTTACCTCGATCCCCTTCAACATGTATGCATCAACATAAACTAAATGCATACCTGCCTGGTTGTTACCAACCTACTTGTTGTTGTCTGACCAACTGATATTTGTAGAAGCTCACAAACTTCCCCCTTCATCATTCTGATCACCATTCTTTCCATCCTCATGGGTCTTCACCTCGATGGAAATTATAAGCAACAACAACATCCACATATTTAACCCTGTTGTATCATTTTTCCTGAATACATAATCCATCCTTTAGTCATACTTAAACATTATTTCATAATAACAGACTATTCTAAGTTCACCAACATGTTATATGCATATCCAAGCATGTACATATGCAAAATTACACATCCATATGCACCAAGCATTTACTGTCAGAATGCCTACTAATGCATATGCAATTTAACTTCATTGTATGCTTCATGTACTCTAGTGCATTTCTGTTTCAATTCACTTATTTATTTATCTATTTTTGTTGTATTTAGTTGTTCTTGAATTCCTTTAGATCCTTGATGCCTTGTGTGCTCCCATCCTTCTCATCTGCACTATGGTTCCCTGGGTCTGAACACTTTTCCAGTCACGTCCCACCTGGCCATTCTTTCCCACTTAGTACCATTCCCCAATGGAAATCTATTTTCATTCAGTGCCACTTTTGAAGTGAGAGAGAATTCCAATTCCTCTGCATTGGCATCTTGCTTCCATTGTGAACTTTGATTTAAGCTTTTAGACAGTAGATAAGTCATATCTAACAAATCCTTCCGTGGAACTCCTATGCTTGACACATAGAGATTATTCACACACCACCTCTTAAGCTCTTTGTTTCCTTCCACATCAAGCTTGCCACTGTCTACACATCTCTACCTTCAAGGCTATGGAGCCTTACTTTTTCTTTCTATGCCCATTAATGACATTATTCACCTGCTAGCTTCATGTCCCATGTGAGGATTCTTTTTTTTGTAGTACCTCATCCAACTTTTGTAAGCAAAGTCATGCCTCCATGACCCTAACATCTGATCCTATTCTTGAATTGATCTGGTTATACCTCTAATCCCGTTAAACCTGAAAGCATCCATCTTGTTAGAGCTATACATATCATACAAAAATTGTCAATTAAATTTACAGGTACCTTTTCATTTAAGTGATAATATTATTCTTTAATTAATATCATTTTTCCTTTTTATCCTTTATTCATAATGCTCATGAATTAAATCTTTTTTAATCATGACTGTGTGTCAGTTCTTTTGTCTTCATGATTTGATCACATAAATGGATCGACTCATTATATCGTACTCATGCTTATGTTGTGTTCTCAGTTCACAAACATATCATATTTTGACCCTTTATCAACTCCCTGTATTATTCTAGTGTTAACTCTCTGTCGAAGTAAATCTTTACGAGGTGCTTCCTTCAAACCATTTACATATGACCAGATGTGAAAAACCACTGGCTTATTGATTTGAGCGTTGCCTCTTCTTTTCCCTTTGTTTCTTAATACAGACCCCCTTCTCCTAAGGTTGTGCGACCTCCCGGTCAAGGGTCTTCAATCCCGAGCTGAATTGGCTCTCTGAAACCTTGATGGTTTTGTTATGTATCTAAACACAGGCCCTTCCAGCTTTCTGGTGTAGGTTCGATGGTCCCCACGACCTTCTCCTTCGCCCTTGCAAAAAATATCAGAGTTGGCGCTAGCTCCTTTTTCTCTTGGCCCCTCCTTAGATGCAACCTTAGGCAGTGACCTCACGCAGACACACGATTGCGGCCATGCTCAAACGTGGTTTCGAACCAAACTACGTTTCACCCCGCAAATCACCTCGAGCCACCACATGTCCTTTTTCCAAAACCGTGGTCTCGATTGCAGACCACCCTCAACTTCGTAAAGCCCGAGCACCTCCCATCCCCACAATGTGAGGTGACCGTTGAACTCGTGATCTTGACGGTGCTTCTAAATGGACGATCGAGATCTACCACTTGGGAACCAACAGTTCAGATTTACCTCTCCCAGATCGATGGTTGTGGTTGTTTCAGAATTTTGGACTTCGAAATTCTCAAATCTCAAACTTTACTTCCCTTGAGATACAAGGGATTCTGCCATGCATCCTTTTGTATCGAACCTTCGGACGATTCGACAATCAATGTTTACTTCGGGTCCTTACCTGGAATCCACAACTTCACGCCACCTATTCTCCTGATCTGATGGTTTGAGTCTACTTCGGACGATCCGACAGTCGACGTTTACTTCGGGTCTCTAGCTCTCAGGGCTTCGGGAGTTTCAACTCTCAACTAAAATCTCTCGGAGTAATTTCTCTGGAGTCCACGATCCATCGCCACGTAGCAAAATACTGTAAGCGGACACGTGGTCCAATCAGGCGAGTGATATGTGTCATGTCCTATCTGACATTTCAATATTGTGCATGCTCAAAACTTACTGACACGTGGTGCACATACCATGTGTCCACGTCATCCCCGGTGACATCTGCAAGCCACGTCACTTTGTAAATTTTGGGGTCCACATCACCTACTGGTGACGACCTTGTGCCCCACCATTTCGGTTCTTCAGGCTTCGGGACTTCGGGAGTTTCCTCACTAGCACACTTCCAATTCTCCCGAACTTTGATTTCCTGAACCGACCAAACTTCCATCATGTTCCTCCCTTATCGGATGACCCATATTAACCCTAGACTTTGGAACTTTGGTAGTTACCGCTGCAAGGATCAACGACTTCAATTCCTTCGACTTCGGAAAACTGAAACTTCAACTTTTTTACGAAATGTTTTTATCCGAAGCTCGCGATCTACTGACGCGTGTTTCCCACGAATCGACAACTACGATTTCTTTGGGTCTTCGTACTTCTGAGAACTCAACTCTCAACCTTCAATTTTCCCCGAAGTGTGTGGATTTCTACCATGTGTCCTCTTGGATCGAACGACTGCAATTCACTTCAGATCTCCGGGGTTCAGAAATCTCAATTCTCAACTTCTCCTTGCTTGCCTTTTCCCGGAGTTCTTTCACCCGTAGCACACGATTGGTTGATGCGTGTCCTCCTACAGATCGACAGTGCCCGGCTACTTCTGCTCTTCGGAGGTTCATCGCTCGAGTACTAACATGTCACATCACTGCATGGCTTTCAATTTATGAGGGAACACATCGACGGTTTGGAGTAACCTACTTTTCGACCCGTAATTCTCCTGATGCTGACACATAACCCCTTGGTGAAACCATGGTTTGGATTGCAGGACCCCCTTGGGAAATTATCTCCTGTACAACTTGGTTCCACACAATGCCTCTTGTCCATTTATCTCTCTCTCCCATGGGATTCAACGGTTGTGACCTTAAACCTTACTTCCTTTACATCAGACAACCCTTGTTCACCTGTCCTTCGATCCAACGATCCTAGATATGTCCTGATCCTACAATGGCGATCACTCCTGAATTCGAAGGAGGATGGTCATGATTCTTTGAACCCCTTACAACTGATCTCTGATGATCTAACTCCTGCATAGATTCTGCAACGCCATTCCTCCTGAGCTTTCCAACTTCACGGTCAGAATTTGATCTCAACCACGAGACTCTGACCAACAGACCCAACCCATACCGGCCCGGTGTTTCAACCAGAAGCTTCGATACCAATCTGTAACATACCCGACCACCCAGAGCCCGGGCTACGTTACCTTAAATAGGCCGCAACACACCCAACCACCCACAGGCTAGGCACACTGTAGTCCCAAGACTCAGTTCTATGATCTCTAATTCAAAGACAAAGGGTTTCTAAACAATGTTAGGAGCATGCACACCATATGCATAAGACAATATCTATGCCACAACATAAAAGAGATAAACACTGTGCCATGCACAACAAATAACCAACAGACAAACACATTAGAATACATATCTCAGAGATAATTAAATACACTATGGAATACATTAAACAGAAAACACAGAGAGCACTTATCTTTGCAAGTAAATGTTCACCAACTGGCTGCAGACCAAGGACGTTCCTCCCAAACATAGACGCTGATGTTCATTTACTCTCAACAACAGGTCACCCCCGAGCCAGGGATATGAATCCACAAGGACGGGTCCTAGGCCAAGTCTAAATACACAGTAGTTGGCTAAGTAGCTCTCAGGTTTCCCAACCTCACAACAATCCTAATATCCAGCTCTCTTTCCCCCTCAGCCTGCACAACCCCAATAAATGAACACCTTTCTCTGCCATGCAGTCCCTAAGGTTGTTCCATTTCTCTCTAGGGCTCCAGTGCTACTGGTAAGGAAATCTCCCTACTGGAAATTCCAAGGACTCTCAGCTATGGACAGTTCCATCTGAACTGTCATCAAGTTCATGCACACATGCATCCATTCCCTCCTAGAATGATCAGTAAATCATTACATCCATTCAATGATGGCTCTCCTCTTCCTGCCATTCGTTTCCATGCTCAACCCAAGAGCACACGAACTAGCAATAGTGAGTGAAGAGGAAGAAGAACAAGTGAACCAGTGAGAAGAGGATGAACCAAGGGAAGAACGACCCCAAAACAGCCCCAAGGGATGTTTAAATAATTACATGAAGACAAGAGCCACATGGCCTCCCTCACAAGAAAATCATGTAATCCCCTCTTCTCCATAAAATCAATTATGGGTAAATAAAATAATAATAACAAGGCTTAGCTCGTCAAGCCCCCTCTCTCGTGGAATCATAGCCCCCTATCTTTTTTGTCCTTGTCGGTCTTGCAGCCAACGATGTATTTTATTAATCTATAGGAAGTGTTACATTTCCTAGGCACTCTGGCCCCTTTTCAACTTTATCGACTCACCAGTCTAAGTCAGATTTACATAATACATTATAGTTTATAAGGGTTAGAACCATGATGTTACAAGATTCCAACCTTTACTACAAGGCTTTGGATGGTGGACCAATGATATTACTGTTATATGTGGATGACCTGTTTCTAATAGGAGATGAGAAGCTCATCGATGAGAGTAAGAGGAAGCTTGCTACAGAGTTTGAGTTGAAAGACCTGGGTATGATGCATTATTTCTTAGGTCTAGAGGTATGGTAGAAACCGGATGAGATTTTGCTTAACCAAAGAAAATATATTGTAGAAATCCTGAAGAGATTCATAATGATGGATTGTAAAGCCATGCCTACACCGATGGTGACAAACCTGAAGTTATTGAGTGATACATATTCAGAGACAGTGGATGCCACCATGTATAGACAAATGATTGGTTCGTTGATGTATTTGACGAACACAAGGCCAGATATATGTTTTGCGATGAACACATTGAGTCAGTATATGGTTGGATCGAGACATGTTCACTTGATGGTGGCAAAACACTTATTGAGGTACCTGAAAGATACACTTGACTATGGACTCAGATATGTTTCTGATCATGAGATAAGACTGCAAGGCTATGCTGATTCATATTGGGCCGGTAGTGTCGTAGATCGGAAGAGTACATCAGGATTTTACTTTAGTTTTGGATCAACCATGATATCGTGGCTCAGTAGGAAGAAAACTAGTGTGGCACTCATTACAACTGAGGCAAAATACATAGCAGCATGTTCAGCTAGTTGCGAAGTTGTGTGGCTTCGAAAGTTGCTTGCAGGGATGTTTGATCTCGAGTTGGAGGTGACTTGCATTTTCTGTAACAACCAGAGTTCCATAAAGTTGTCAGAGAACCCCGTGTTTCATGACAAGTCAAAGCATGTCGAGATCAAGTAACATTATATCTGAGACATGGTACAAAAGGGAGAAGTGAAGCTCCAATATGTTGCTAGAGACAAGCAGATAGTCGATGTGTTGACCAAGCCTTTGTCAAAGATAAAGTATGAGTATTTCAGGGATAGGCTTGGCGTGGTCCAGAAGGACTCCCCTCATAGGAGGGAGTGACGATTCACATAAGCGATTCTAGGGGGTAGTAGCTTACAAAGTGTGGCAACAACGGGTAGTCATTTATAGGCACGCTAGTTTCCCATACTTCATATGGATTGGGTAGTAGCACAATTATGTGTGAACTGGATAAACTGGATAGTTTCCCAGACCTCGTATGGATTGGGTAGTAGCGCAGTTCTGTGTGAACTAGATAAACTAAATAGTTTCCCAGACTCCGTATGGATTGGGTAGTAGCTTAGTTTTGTGTGAAATGGCTAAACTGGATAGTTTCTTAGACTCCGTGTGGATTGGGAAGTAGCGCAGTTCTGCATGAACTGGCTAGTTGCCTAGATTTGAGTGAGCTAGATGAAGTCATATAATGACATAATATATGAAAGGACGCCGAGACACATAAGGTCCAAGAGGACGATGAGGCTGTGCCCACTAGAGAGATGATATGTATGTTGATGAGGCCCCAGATGCATGATTGTGACATAACCATCAGATAGTTTGTGTGTGCCTATGACAGAGCCTGTTTGGCTATGATGGTGATACTTGTGACATGATATGTTGTATCATGAGATAACATGTGTGGCTATGGTGATGCTACCTATAGACTGGTCTGCAAGACCATGTGAGTCTTTCCCTTTCCATGTGATATGTATGGATTTGATTGAGACCATTGCTTGAAGACCATCATAGTTAATACCTCCCTAGCTAAGAGGTAGTGTTGATGTTTTGGTAGTTGTGGGAGGTATTAACCTACAATTTAACCTTTATGGTTAGAATAGAATATTTTGAAAGCAAAAGAACCATTAAACATATGTGGAAATACCCAAGAAGAGAAGTCATCCCAAGGAGAATAATAATAAATAATTAGAAGGCTCTAGAAAGAGAAGTCGACCCCACATGAAAAGTCACTTGGATAGGATAATATAAATAGAGGTAAAGCGCTACCTCATTTGCACACTCTAACTCACTCAGTTAAGGTGCAATTCCGAGGAGCAACAATTGCAACAATTAGAGCGCAAGTCTTTCTGGTATCTCTCTATTGTGCGCTTCTCTTGATATTGTGTTGTTGCTACAACCGTGTTGGTATTTTTGCATAGGGTTTATCTGAGAGGAATTGCTTCGTGTACAAAATCTATCTAAAAAAATGTTATTGTGCTCGGGGTGGTATGTGTAAGTGCCTATGGTTGCATGACAATGGTGTAACATTTTTTATGGTAAAACGAGCATGCCAAAATTTTAACATCTTGTAGGGTATTCCATGTTGCTCCTTGAACCCAAATATCTGATCCCACAACTTATTAAAGAAACCAAATATTCATCTTGAATATTTGTCTATGTTCTTTTGCCTCCTATATATAGACATCACCTGCATTTTCTCCATTCTATCTGTAACAATAACATATGAGAAAAATGCATACAACTACATTTGATAGTTAAACCCATAATATATGTTGGGACAAGATTTTGGGGACCAATTTTGGGAACTGCATAGGAGCAAACTGCGTGAACAGAGCAACAGGTCAGTCAGGGATTAGAGCACATAAAAGAAGGAAAGACAGTTGGACTCAATGCACACAAAAGAAGGAAGACCGTTGGAAGTCGTTAGGCATTTTGGGTCCATAGATATGGGTTAAGCCCCATTGTAATTGTATAAATGTGTAAGGGTTTTGGGATATAAGAGGGAAAAAGAGACATAGAGGGATATGTAGATAGATAGTGAGTAGGCGAAGAGGATAACAACAAGGGAATTTTGTATGTATGAGATATAATTTATGAGCGCAGTGCACATATTTTGTAATGGAAATTCTGAGTAATATATAAGAAGCCGACTATTGTGGTCGTAGCCCATCTTGGGTGAACCACGTTAATTATGGTTTCTATGTGTTGTGATGTGTTTTATGTTATGTTTATTGCCCACATATGATATATGCTATATTACTATGAATATGTTACATGTTACTATGTGTTTGCGCACATGATATAAGAAATGTTGAACACATGTTAGGTATAATGGTTATAAGGACTATCTCCCATCCCTTCTTCACTGTGGAAATTTGTTTCCTGCAGTTCCCATATATACCTCGGGTGAGACTTCACCTACTTGCGAGTGATGCTGAAAGGGACGTATCTAAGGGTTTTGTTGGTAAATTCACGTTGAACCCATGGTCTTCCCATTGCAGGATAACAAATGGTTTCATTGTTGGGACCAAGGTTTACACAATTTGAAGGGAATGTGGAGGTCCACAAAGGAAGAAGTAGGAAAATGGTTTGAGACGAAGGAGCACGAGTTTTATAGAGATCATAATCAGAACCCGCAGACCAACTCATAGTAGTGGTTACAGTGGTATGTATTTATAGACTTACATAAGATTTTCTTTGTTGAATTCCCAGTAGTTTTGGCTGAGTGGTTACAGAGGTTAGCTAAAAATAACGAAACATTCAACACCGTTGTTCCGAGGAGTTGGACCCTTGAGTTGATCCAACAAGTTAATACCTCATACAGTGATTTTGAGAGGGAGTTATTTAAAGGTCCGCGTGGAAGATATTTGAAATCATTGTCTACTTGGGTCAAGATGTTGTTGTGTTCTAAGGGGGCTATGAAGTTGGAATATGATTTCCCTAGTAGTTAGGCACCTTCACGCACATAGGGGGACTGGGGGATGACTAGGGGATGGTCTGAGAGTATGAAGGAGAGGGATGCAGGAAAGAATAAATAAGGAATGTATGGGCTGAGAATGTTGGGAAAAGAATAAGGTGCAACGAAAGAAGAGATTGGAGTGTTGCACAGTGGAAAAATGTTTAGGAAGATGACTCTTGCTGATAAAGAAGGGAAGCACAATGAGATTGAGGAAAGAGACACCAGTGTAGTGCTCTAGATCGAAGGAATACCACGCATAGAAAGGAAGGAGAACTAAAATGACCATCAACTTAATCCAACACAAGGAGATCCATTACATCCCACTAGCCCCACTCATGCCATACTCTGTGTTGAACCCACAACCCCATGTGCATCTCTGAGGTCTGGGATAAGATCTAAAACTTCAACACGAGCACTTGCAGTTATTGAAGGAAGAAAGGATAGCACTAAAGGTAGTCAGATTCAATTAGCGACACTGAAGAATAATACTGCGCAGTACACAATGGTGGGGGTAGACCCCACTTTGAGAATGTTTGTCTTCCACGGAGCAAGGATAGAAGATCTGAAACAACACTTATTTATCTGTGAAGCAATATGGATAATGAAGAATGTCAAGGATGCTGATATGAAAAATTGTACAGTTATTAACGACATTCAGAGACCACGCGTTACTCTGGTATATGAAGTATTTGTCCACTACACCTGAGGGACAAGCCAGAATGTTGGCAGACATCATGCAAGCCTTGTTAAAAGAGTTCCAAAAATTGAATTCTAAGTCGCAGTGTATCACGGAACTAAAAACGATCAAGCAGTTGCAAAATGAATCAATATGGGATTTTGATCAGAGATTCAATATATTGATGGATCGATTGACTTTCCATATTCTAGATGAGCAACATAGGGAATGGTTCATTGCGGGATTGTTACCACATATACGTTGCCCATTGACGTAAGAGAAGATTATGTCACAGTCAGAAGCACTAGAGATCGCCATGAAGTTGGAAGCATCCCATATAGGAGAGAATGGCTGGGGGATGGCTCGGGTTCAGTCGTAGTTAGCAACATTGACAATTCAGTTGCAGGATCTTGCTAAAGGGAAGGAAAAGCACGAAAATTTATGGTGTGTTACATGCAGAAAGGAAGGACATCATCAGAATGAGTGTCCATCCTTTGCAGATTATTTGGCTACAGGAGCTCTGAATCCCTTGACCACATGGGGAGGAGTATGGTGTGAGATATGCAGAATGATGAGTCATCACCCAACCACCTGTCCTTTGATGCAGAAGTATCAAAGCACTGCTAGAAGATTATTTTGTAATTTTTGTAAGTCCATGGGACATGACGAACACAACTATCACGCACTCGATCTAATGAAAGAAGGCACCTCAGATGCATACAACGTTCAAGGAGAAGACAGATCGGAAGGAGGGGTACCACAATATAATACTTCGAGGGGATACAATCAAGGAGGAAGAGGAGGATTCAAAGGTCGGGGAAGAGGAGGATTTGATAAAGGAAGAGGATTGATTATCTGTTATAACTGCAACCAGCCTGGGAATTTGGCGCGAGATTGTCAGAATCCTTGTATGACGTGCACATACTGTAGACAACTAGATCATGCAAGGGAAGATTGTCCGTAGTTGATCCTGAAGTGGTAGGAAAAAAGGAACCAAAATGTGCATATGATAGCAGCGAAAGAGTGTGATGATTGACCAAGAGTAGCAACAATTATGCGATGAGGAGCAAGAACAAGAGTTGATGTGACATAACAAGGAAATTAGACTAACCAGTGGGTCAGGAAAACAACAGAACCTCATCCGACGTTTGACCCTTGGAAAGAGAGAGACACATATAATCAAGCAAGGAAGGAGTGGCTAGAAACATAATGGGGAGCACCGAATGTTCCACCTATGTATGACATGCCTCTAGCCTATGACTACCTGATTACAGAAAGGCCATTTGAGAAGGAAAGTACTCTAAAGAGTTGTTTAGAACTAATAAAGGATGAAACTGCATTAAACATGTTGTGTGAGATTATCGACTAGTGCACGCAAGATAAATAAGCATGTGTTGCACAACAAGCAGTTAACTAGGTACAACACAAGAAAAGTAAGAATAAGGAATTCCGACTTAATGCATAGATATGAGACTATGATATGGATAATGTCATCTTGGATACGCGATATGATGTGAGCGTCCTTTCGAAGCAGACATTGGAGATGATGGGAAAAATAAAGTTGATATGGTCACTTATTTAGTTGAGTCTAGCAAATCAACACAAGATCATTTCGATTGGAAGACTGACATGGGTGAATGTTAATATCGATGGAGTGAGCAACACAACAGATTTTGAAGTAATCGAGAAAGTAGATGATAGTAAACCATATCCAACGTTACTTGGACTTGATTGGGATTTTGATAACTAGACCATTATTGATCTAAAAAAAAATACAAATGGTATTTGAAGTAGGATACTTGAGAGTTATTGCGCCATTAGATCCCACATAAGAAATATGACACGTGGAACCAATAAGGGGAGGATTCAGTACTAAAGAAATCGATAACCTTTACAATGTGACCATGCAGATGGATGATTATATTAATCCTATTGTTGAGAGTGTACTCAATTGGTGAAGTATCAATTCTTGCACGTCGAATTCAGAAGAAGCCTTTGAACATTGGCAACATAGGTTACATGAAGTATCTACAAGGAGATGTACTTGGATTACCTACACATTGTGACAGATTGGAGCTAAGGTATGTAATCCCTCGAAGTATGATGGATAACATATATATATTCTTTTGTAAGAGAATTTGAATTGCAGATATCGAAACAACTGAGATTGCTAGCTTTAGATGTCATGTTGAAAGCGACTCCTGCAAGGTGGTGGGTTGTGCATAAGGATAGAATAGATAATTGGAAACAATGCAAAAGGTTGTTACAGGTTAGATTTGGAACATAAACTGAATATACTATGCAGAAATATACTGGGTTGAGTTGTCCTATAGATTATCTTACAAAATGCACCGCGGCACGGATTTTAGTACCTAAGAAGGAATGGATGCACTTGTTTGTACACACTCTAGATGTGATCTTGACGAACTGGTATATAGAACTTAAAGTACACAGAGGAAAAATAGACTAGGAAGATTTGAATCGCAACTTCAAGGTAACTTTCAATTTTGAAGATGATTCCCCTGCGGTCAACACAACTTTGCAGATTATAAAAAACAAGATCTTTATATCATAAGACTCGACGAGACCAGTACCCTTATGTACTGCACCTAGATCTTCTGTGACTGTTCAAGAGGTTTTGGAATGCTATAACATTGCTAGAGAAGAGCAGGAGAACGAAGACCTGAGAAATTTTCAAATGCCAGAAACCGAAGGAGAACGTGTAGTAGAGGGCCCCGAGATTGAATCTGTCATGTATGCAAGGTCATTGAAAACATGCAAGGTGAATATTGGTACAAAGGATAATCCCAAGTTCACAAACATTGGAGATTACTGGAATGAAGAAACTATCAAGAACATTGTTGATTTACTATGTGAATACCATGACCTTTTTCCAACTACATTTTCAGAAATGAAAGGGATTGTTGGGGAGATAGGGGAGATGAGGATCCCTTTGAAGCCGGATGCCAAGCCAGTGAGACAGAGAACATACCGATTGAACCCGATATACAACCAAAAAGTGAAAGAAGAAATAGATAGAATGTTGGAAGATGGGATTATTGAACCTGTCGAAGAGTCAGAATGGATCAGTTCGATGATGGTCCAGGAAAAGAAAACGAGTGTAATCAAAATTTGTGTGGATCAATGGAAATTGAATGATGCTTTCTTACATGACCCATTTCCTACCCCGTTTACAGATGAATTTTTGGAGAATGTAGGAGGACATGAATCTTACTCATTTACCGATGGATTCTCTGGGTATCACGATATTGAGATTGCACAGGAGGATAGGCATAAGACAACATTTGCGACAGAAAAGGGATGTTATCAATATACAGTCATGTCTTTTGAATTGAAAAATGCGCCGACAATATTTTCTTGAGTTGTTGTCACGACTTTTAAAGAATTTATTCATAAGTTCCTAAAAATATATTTGGATGATTGGACAGTTTTCAATTTGTTGAAGGACCATATTGAAACTTTGCGCTTGATGTTGGACAATTGTAGACAATTGCAGATTTCCTTGAACTTGAAGAAGTGTATTTTCTACACACAATTTGGTATCATGTTGGGTCATGTAGTATGTAAACAAGGAATTTTGGTTGATCCTGCAAAGATTGTTGTTATTATTGATTTGCCACCACCTATTTCAGTGTGACAATTGCAAGCAACACTAGGTCATATGGGGTACTACAGAACGTGTATTAGGGGATACGCGTAGATCATAGCCCCGCTGGAAAATTTGCTGAAGAAGGAGGTCAAGTTTCAATGGAAAGAGGGATGTCAACAAAGTTTGGAAGAAGGAATTACATGTTCACATAGATGCATCATCTATAGTGTTAGGCACAGTTCTATCTTATCCAGGGGAAGAATGTTTGGATCATCCTATTGCATTTGCTAGCAACACTACTACAGAGTGTTAAGGACTAGCAATGGTGTATGCACTACAAAAGTTTATGCATTATTTGTTGGGGTGAAATTTTAAAATGTACACAGATCATTCTGCGTTG